>UELU01099722.1:0-17282 GCA_900490025.1 Megastigmus dorsalis
CCCATGATCATTTTGTGGCTGTAATTACCACAGAGGTCTCTCAAAGTACAGAGAAATTCAGGATCTCTACCAAAAGCTATTTTAGGTGGGCGATAAATCACACCCACAAGAATTGGTGGCGTGTTGACTTTTTGAATTTCACAAAAAATGTATTCTGGAATACCTGGTTTGCCAGGTCCAGTACTATTTGAGTTTGCTAAAATTTTAACCTTATAATCGTTCCTAATATAAAGAGCAACACCACCACCATTAACATTTCGATCCTGACGCAAGATGCTAAACCCATCGACCTGAATGAGTCGATCATCGACGACTGGGCCAAGCAACGACTTGGCGACCTAAAACAGATGGTAAGACGAATTATCGCTAAGAAATTGACGGATTTGGCCAATGTGAGCTCTAAGAGAGTTCACATTGACAAAACCCGCTCTCAGTCCACTCTCCTTCACCACACCAGCAATCTCTCGCCGCAGGAGCGCAACCAGTATTAGGTTGCGCTCCTGCCAGCCTCTAACCAGAGAGAGAGAGAGAGAGAGAGAGAGACAGAGAGAGAGAGAGAGAGAGAGATACGAATGAGAAACGACGCACCTTGAACCCTTGATCAGCTGCAGCTCAACTAAGCCAGCACCGCACCTAGCATTTTTAACACACGACACACCGACTAATTCTCTCTCGGTTACGCACAAGTTCGATAAATAAACCTAACATTCAATAACTAGTCAATTATCAATCCATTCATTTATTCTCCCTTCTTCACGTACCTCACTTGGTTTCGGCCGAGTGTGAACAGAACTGAAAACCCCTCACCCATAACATTAAAGTAAAACTGGTGTTAAGTGTAGGGTTTTGTTGGTGAAGAACCAGATAAAACCGCAGAACTTGTAAAAGCCTCCGGGAGACTAGCGCGAAAGTAACGCAAACTGACGCGTCGGTATAGGTGCCAACCAACTCGAGACGGGAAGGATGGATGAACATATTGCTGCTAGCTGCCATCGTGGGATTAGTAAGGTAAGTGTCTTTAACACTAGATTTCCTACGGAAGTCATTTTGACTGCTTTTCAATTTCAATTAGAAAACAATTATGTATATAATGACACAGCTTCTTATAATTTTGTAACTTTTTATACAACATATAAATGCATTTATTAATCATTGTAGTTGCCTCCCCCGTCCTTCATTTTCGATATTATATATTGCCCAAAAGCAGTTATTTTGACTACTTAAGTTTCAGTCTTTCTAGTGTTAAATACCAAAATCTATATATATGTTTCTCAAGGTAAGTGCGCGTGGTTGAGACTAACCAATATCCAGCACAGTCACGTGACTGCAAGCCAGAACGAACTTCAGATTCACGTCTTACCCTAGCGATAGATTCAATTAGCGAAGAATAAACGGAAACTTGGTCATACATTGGAAACGCCGTAACGAGATTTAATTTGAAGTAATAAGCCGCCGAAATTCCGCCCGCAGGAAAAAGCTTGTATTCGAACGTTCACGCGATCTTTCGAAAATTCAAGAAAATGAGTAAAGAGAACGCGGACGATACCGAATTGAATAAGACTTAGCTGCCGCTCAAACCAGCTACCGTCGCGGTACAAGCGCAAAACATAAATCCTTTTGAATTCGAATCAGGTACCCTAGGGCGCTCATCAGATGGCATGCAGGCAGCCAGGGCCAACGGGAACTTATTGGAAGATAAATCATTTTGGATTTACGCTATGTTCTCACTATCGCCGATATAGCGCTCGAACTATCCAGCCCCGAACTCGCAGAACTCGCGATGGCCAAACTCGATAAAGTGCTGTCGCACCGATCACCAAATATCACGGAAGCAGACATACAGATAGCTTGTAACTCGTGCGATCATCTTATCGTTAAGTCCCGTAATTTAAGGCGAGAAGTCAACGCAGGGACCCGGCTCCATTTCAAAAAATCTAAATGACCCAATTAACACCCAAGGAGTACTCAACCCATAGAACGTGGCGAATTTACCACGCACCCAATATCCTCGTGGGAATGCATAAAAAATTAATACTATGAAGTCTCGTCGTAATTACAATAACAATCATGGTCCTAATATGAACCGAGGTCCCAATAGAAATAATAGTAACAGCAACTATAATAATGTTAATAAAAATCGGAATTACGAACGCAGACAGGGAAACTATAACTATTATAATGGGAACATCAATACCTGGAATAATCGAATAACGGCGATCGCAGTAACCCTCAGGATAATTTATCGAAACAATAATAGCAATAATAATATGAATAATAACGGCCGAGCAACCAATAAAACAAGTTCCCGAGGAAAATCCTCGTCGACAAGCACAATAAGATTCACGCGAGCTGGACGTAGGCCCCCCATAATAGATCTAGACTGTCCTCAGCTGACTAATGAGATAGGCTGATTTTATACCGTTACCGGGGCAGATCTTTTGGTCATTAAATCTCATTGGGTCAACATCAATACCCCAATTGATACTAGCCAATTGATAGCAATAAGCGGGGTAACTCCAGGTTAGTGCCTCACCATGGGCATCGTCGAACTAAGATTAAATGGATTATGGGGTCAAGTCCATATCGTACCTAACGATTTTCCCATCGACACCGACGGATTATTAGTCTGAGATATATTTCTAAAGTATGGTGGTTAGGTCAATACTGTTTGAACGGTAGAATTAGAGAATTTTATAGTGCCCTTTGTTGAAAATGAACGATTTTGTATTCCCCCTCGTACAAGACATGTAATATATGTGCACGTTGAAAATATAAATGAGAAAGTAGGGTTTGATCCGCTCCAACCTTTAGGACTGAATATTTTATTTGGCAATTTTGTGGCCGAAAATAAGAAGCGAAAAGCGTACGACCTCTGTTATAATATTAGCGATAAGGAAGTGGAAGTTTATCCACCTGAAGTTACATTAGTACCCTGCGAAACTATGCGCGAGACATGCGACGTTCTCGACATGGATACTGGCGATGATGAGGCTGAAGTAAGTTTGGAACGCGCGAGTATATTTAAGATTTTTTCCGAAGATAAAGAAGATAGAGTGGCGAAAATAATGACAGAGTTAGATCAAGAGGCGCTTGGACAACTAAATGAAATAGAATTTAAGCACGTGAAGGGGCTAGTCAAAGAATGCCCCGAAGTTTTTGGATTATCTGGCGAGAAATTAAAGGCCACGCACTTAGTTACGCACAAAATCATAACTACAATAGTAGGACCCGTATGAGCAAAGCGATTCCGACATCTTCCCGCAATCAAGGAAGAAATGGAATGCCAAATTAAGAAATACCTCGAGTCAGGAGTAATTAGGCCATCCGATAAGCCATACTCATCAATGATGTGGGTAGTGCCAAAGAAGAGAAGAGATGGCGTATGGTCACAGATTTTTGGCAGCTGAACGAAATAACCGTCGGAAATAGTTACCTAACAGATATTATAGAATCAGTGGCCTCAGCAACATATATAATGATAATTGATTTAAAAACAGGATTCTATCAAATACCAATGGATCCTGACTTAGCGCGAAACCGTTTTTGCTGGACCATATGGTATGTAACTACGAGTATTTAAGACTCGGAATGGGCCGGCGAAACGCCCCGGCCATCGTTCAAGCTCTCATGGATTTCGTATTAGGTGGACTTCAAGGAACTGAATTATACGTTTATTTAAACGATTATATACGTAATATAATAAAAAATTCATAGATACATCAGAATCTAAGATTTTGAATAAAAATACTGTCTTAGTGAATAGAGAAACTGAAGCAACTAAAAGTAAATGTAAAAGTTGACTATTAAATAAACGTATAAGCTAGATGCAGAACGTATTAATTTATTGGCGTATTATCATTGTACTTTTGAACTACTGTTAATTATAATTTTTTGTGCAAAGGCTATAACCGATAAAAAATATAGAATCTACTCGAGTCTGCTCGATAAAGTTAACATATACTATGTAAAAGGTATAACAAAATACGCAGTAATGCCCCCTGATGGCAACTATAAGTCAGTTATACAGCCGTAACTATCCTAGTCCACTTTCAATTTCCTTTTTAACCTCATTAAAATATTAGTTACATCAATTAATTTGTACTTTACATATGTTATTAGATTAAACTTTAATTTGAGAAAGTTTCATATAAAAAGGTTATTTTCTCGTCAAGTTATCGCAAATGAAAATTTCCTTCAGATTTTTGCTTTTTCACAGAGAAATTTTTGTATTGATGAAAACAAAAATCGCTATAAATTTATTGGCACTTAGCTTCCTCTAACTTAATGTTTTGTTGCAATATATACACGTATTATATAATTTATAAATAAATTAAGCAATTAAACCTATTTAAAAATAGTTTAATAATGATCTATGCAGTTATTAAAATTTTAAATATATATTGTTTAAATTTTATATTAGACCTCTGTATTGCAAAATAATCATAAAACTAATTTTTTGTAATTAATATACAAAAATTATTTATGAACTACTTTTAAATTTATTTACTATTTTGAATATATTTTTAATAGTTACACAAGGTATTTATTAATGATTATATTCTTATTTTAATTTTTTCTTTATCCCATATTTAGGAAGGTTGAACTTACGCCTCTTTGCTACGAGAACAGCCTCGCTCTTCTCCTGAGCCAGTTTGACGCCGTGTTCTTTTATCCATTGACTGACTATTTCTAGAGTCTCATTGCATTTCCACTCTAGTTCTTCTATAGTTGCAGCTACAGTGACCATACACACGTCATCTGTGCATCCTACAAGAACCACGTCCTTAGGTAGATTGAGCCGCAGCAACCAATCATAAAAAATATTCTACTGCCTTCTACCGATCCATGGGCGACTCCAGCCGTGATCTCGGCTTTGATGGTGCCTCCTTCCGTTTCCGCGATCAGTGTTCTGTTCTCTAGGTAGCTGCTAGAAACTCTCATAAGATATTCAGAGAGTCTCCTCTTAAGGGCTTGATATATATTTTCCTATTTGACCGAAATGAAGGCGTTTATCACGTCGAGTGTTACCACAGCGCAGAAGCCTCCCGGCTTCGGTTACATGGAGAATGCTTTATCTACTCTTTTTTGCACTTCCTGCACTGGATGCAGAGTGCTCTGTCCTGCTCGAAACCCGTATTGCATTACCGATAGCCTATAGTTCTCGGGTCCATCCAATTCGCTCTGCACGCGGTTCAGAAACATCCTCTCGTATAGTTTGGCCGTAGAGTCAAGCATGCATAACGGCTTTGGGATCCTTGCCTTTACCAGTTTTTGCCGTTTCCATTGAATGTTGCGTGCCTCCGAATAAACTGACTCAATTTTATCTAGATTCTCCTGAATCTTTCCGAGTAGCTTGCTTTCGCACTTCCCTACTGCGTGGATACTTTTCCAGGTCTCGAGTACTCTGTTTAATTCAATAATTTACTGGCGAGTTCGACCGTCCACCGCATGCGTGTGTGTATGTAAACAATTTTACCAATTTAAGGTAGGAAAAAAAATTGATTTCTGGGAGTCAACTTATTTGTTGTGGACTTTTGTTACCCTTTTCAAGCACTAGAAGTTTATTATAATTAATATTATATATTGCTGTATAAAATTTAGGCTAATAATTCATGTCCAAAAACACAAACACCTTTGGTATCGTCTATTTGGTCTTACATCACTACGTTTTTGGTACATTTTTCTTAGTACACGTCTATCGGGAACAATAATGTCTTTAGTATGTAATACTTTTCACGCAGTGGTCCAAAGCAAGTGTAAGATCTTATATTACCTTTCGTTTTCTTTTTTTCTTAATCATCGTTCTTAATTTTTATTTGTAAAACGTACAACACAATAAATTAAACAATCATCCTGGAGCAAAAAGCAGTCAATAATTAAAAAAAAACTAAAAATATTTACAAAGAAATAATATTACAGTGAATCTGCGTTTCAGTCCTGACTGAAATGATTTTCAATTGTTTTGCAACCGATTGCCAGAGACACCTGTTAATCAATTATCTATTATTTTTATTCTATGGTAAGCCGGATAACTGTATAAAACTAAATTTCAATATGACTAGTTAAAATAATTGATATTTATTTTTTATTATAAATATTTATGTTAATTCAATTAAAATTAGACTGTGATAATAGTATATATTGATTAATGTTATTAAAATTTAAACTATTTGACTAGATTTGCCTAGATTTTCCGCTACAGAATTGCTTTAATTTTCCCGCGTATGATAGAGCACCCCAGCAAACTCTATCAATAGTGAGTGCGTATATCCATATCACTCACCAATCATAATTTTGAGATTGCAGAATACACACAAGCGCGACCACATCAATGTTGTCAATATTAGTAAGCGAAAAATAATTATCGAATATTTTTATATTTTACCTTGTTGATTATACGTAGGTAATGAGTACTTAATTTTTGTGTATCTTCTTTAACATTTATTGCCTTTGTTTTGTAATTTTATACCTTGTAACGCTATTGCGTCAGTTAGCCTTTCCGGCCCGTGAACTCAGGAGTTTACCAGGATTCTAAGTGGAGAGGGGGATAGTATTGCAAATAAAAGATGGTGATTACTATTGTGAAATTAGATGAACTATATTTCATAAACTTAAAAACTATTACGAAAGAAAAGAACTATTATTATTTAGACGGGTGTCTGCTCGTCAATACATGGCGGCGGTGGTTGTGTGGCGGGTTGCTGAAATGAAACCAGAAACAACTCTCGTTACTTAAACTATCCTTTTCTTATTACTCTAATTATATACATCGCGCGCAATATAATACGAACTAACCTAACCTTACGTTACAATATATTACACAAAACTAACCTAATCCTGGCGGTACAATGTATTATATACAACTAACTTAACTGTTACGGTACGGACTATATGTGTCACACGTATGACGGAAACGGACCAGTATTGCCTGGTTACGCGTGCACGGTTGGATAGTAGGGCGACCCCTAGCGGACGCGTGAGATAAGTTGGAGGAACCCAACGGACGCGCGGAGGATACCGGCTGAAGAGAGCCTCAGATGCAACGCGTGAGGAGAGCATCATCATATATATATATGAGTAATTTTTTACTTTCCGGCCACTTTTGTGGGAGGAGTTCACAGATTCTCTTTAAATTTTAGTATGTTGTTTTGGTACCCAAAATAAGAACTCCTACCAATTCTTAGCCCTTTAGATGCCCACGGGCCCGAGAACGAGCCTTTTTAGGGCCCAAAAATGGCCACTTTTAGCCGATTTTCAAAAGACTGTATTTCGAAGCGATATAATCCGATTTCAATTTATCAGGCCGCGTTTTCTTAGCTTTGGCGTCTAGTTTTCACACAAAAATTTTCAAAACTCCAAATATTAATGCCCATTTTTCGGGACTGATAAATCGCAACGAATATTTCGAAAATTTGGCCATTTTCAAACAATTATCAAAATTGAACCAGTAGACTTAAACACTTTTAGCACCTTGCAATTGATAGGTCCTTTCATTACCTTCGAAACTCTGCTGGCTAAATTCAATTTCATCAAATGAGTTCTGAGATACAACCTTTTGAAAATGGTTATTTTTACAAAAATTGTGATTTTTCGCATTTTCAAACAGACCATATTCGCTCCTGAAAACTTTTAATTCTACAAAAATTTAACTGAAGGCAGTTCTATATATATGTAAAAACCTGCTTATGAAGATTTTCCAGGTACGGGCCTCTATTTTTTGCTTTTGCCCCTCTAAAATCGAGTGATTTGTATCTCCAATAAGCCAGTACACCTGTTGCTTACGACTTCCTCTCATCGTCCCGGAGTCTCTGGGGTATTTAACAAGTAAAAGACGATGAAAGTAAATACTGTGACCTTCAATTTGTGGGGTTATAAAAGTTTCTAAGTAATCTAGAACCAAAGTTATGACTATTATAAGATATAATAATTTTCAAGGTATCAAATCTGTGAAGGCTTATTTTACCATATTTTGAGTTTGTTTTAAAAATTGCCACAAGTTCGGTTCTAGAACTCGTAGAAACTTCTTCCGAAACCAAAATTAAAGATCTTTACTAAACATTACAACAAATTTTAAAATTGTTTAGCATTATTGATTTCATATTTCATTTTAATTTCAATCATAAATCTGATTCTATTTGAAATAAGTTTGTCAAACAATGTTTTTGGAACTGTGAAATATCAAGTTAAATTAAAATTTGCGGAGGTCGTATTAGAAGAATGATGTTGTCTTGTATTTGGAAATGTTGTAACTTTGGAGAATCGTTTGTGTAATTTTCTCTCATATTCATGTAAACTAGAGTTGAAACATTAAAATAGATGCATAATAATGGTAATAATGACATAATAGATATTAATAATAAAGACTCAAGTAGAAAAAAAAATATACATATTTAATTATTCCATATATTCCTGGATTTTTTTAGTGTAAAAAAGTTCTCAAACCACACAATGTGTTATACCAAAGATAAATGCTACGTTACACAAATATATCATTAGAGGAAAAGACGAAATATTGTATATCAAATTAATTGTAATGATTGGGGTTACATTTGATGAAGAAACCAAAAGTACATTACAAGCGAGATCCAAAGAACATGAGGGAAACACATACAGGCTGTACAGAAATCATCGCATGTGCTATATACCATTGAACAGATCTCGAAATTCTAAGAAATACGTATTTTTCTCATTTTTCGATCCGACAAGTCGTTTTTAAGTTATTAATTGTTGAAAGTTTGTAAAATAAGCCAATCGGCGGACGGCTATAGCGGGCGGCAGAAGCAGCGACGCGAGGAGGAAAGGAGGAGCGCTATAGCCGTCCGCTGATTGGCTTATTTTACAAACTTTCAACAATTAATAACTTAAAAACGACTTGTCGGATCGAAAAACGAGAAACATACGTATTTCTTAGAATTTCGAGATCTATTCAATGGTATATAGCACATGCGATGATTTCTGTACAGCCTGTATAAGTGACAAACCACACTTAATTAATGGTCAGTAAGGGGGCTACGCGCGCTAATCCCCCATTTTCAATCTTTTTATTATGTTATACATATTATAACCAGTTCACCATACCTAAAACATACAAATATTAAAATCATTATTATTATTTAATTTTATTTATATATTTAGTTATTAATCATTATTATTCAGTCATCAATAAGTTTATTTAACTTTATATACAGTACCAAATAACCACCATTCATTATGAACCTAAAATAAAAAAGTAATTATTATAAATTATATCAAATATTTATTAACTAACAATTAATGAACTAAATTAAATACAAAAATTTCACAATTTTAGTACATTACCTTTCAACCAATATTTGAATTGTCGCGCTAGAACTAGTCACGATACATGTTACCAGACCAGTCACATAACCAGATACCACGACGATATATTTAAGGATTTCATATTTTCGCGCCAGGCACAGAGACCATACGCATCCAAATTAGCACACGCCAGGCAACATGATGAGAACAAACATTTGGCCATAAAATGAGGTTGCAGTATCAATCCTGGACCGGAATCTAATGAAAGAGACAAGCTATAAGTTAACACCAGCAAGAGTATAATAAAAAAACAAAAAGAAGCGAGAAAACGAATGAAAATACAAACATATAAGAAAGAAGCAACAACCACACAGTAACAAATGCTACCAAAAAACACAAAATTACAGAACACACACATATACAGCAACTGACAGAAAAAAACACTAAAAAACGACTAGACAAAACACAACATTCACGAAACATAACCGCAAAAAGATCACAATGACAAAATAAATCAAATTTAATATGGAACGAACTGACACTTACTTACATGATGCGAATAAGATTTTTTTCATACTCACGCACACTACGGTATACATATTTTACCGGGAAAATCCTCCGCAGGGCTCGATTTTCGCGGTAAATCTCGAGTATAAAAGGACCCGCAATCCTTCGACAAGTCACTTCGGTTCTACCTGCCGAATAAGCAGGTAAGCAGCAAAGGAAAGGTAACCCCAGTGGAGAGCTCTTTCCAAGTCGTATTCGAAAGAATACGGCGACAAGAAGAGAGGTAGGCTTATCCAAGAAGAGAGGTAGGCTTATCCAAGTGGAGAACGCTGCCGCTTCTCAATCCTTCTCCTTGATACAAGAAGAAAGGCAGGCTTATTCAAAGTGAAGAACGCTATCACTTCTTGAATCCTCTCACTTGCCCACTCCTTAAAAAACCATTTAGCTGCGCGAATCGCGTCTTGCATTGTATAAAAAACTTCTGTGTTAAATGCACTTCGAGACACCGGCACATTACACACGAATTTACGCACATAGCTGATCGGTCGGAGCAAATCAAAACACATGTTCGAACATAGCGACACACGTAACATACACCGGACAAATTAAAGTTTGAGTTACCAACGGTAGATTTTTCGCGCCAAATTCAAAAAGCTAAATTATATAATTTTGAACTTGTAATTTATACTTGCTCAATTTCAAGACAAGTAAATAAGTAGGAATGTTAATTTGAATAAACAAACTATATTGTTTTGTATAAAATAAATATACTATCTCTTTATTTTATAATCCTTACCCTTTTTCTTAGTCCTAATTATTATTATTATTATTATTATTATTATCATTATTATTATATAAATAAGAGAACCTTACAATATTATGATGTTATGTTGTAAACATTGAAATTTTTTTTAAGAATTATTTTGCACAACTTGATATTGTTTAAAATTATAATTTCTATTGAAACACGGTCCTCAAACATCATACAAAAATAATAATTCAACAGTATATTGAAACCACCCTGTTACTTTATGAGTTTCAAAAAAATATATATGGGACGTTCCACGTCAACCGGGCCACCGCTGGCATAAAAATTTGAGGATATCTAGAAAAACGTTAGATGGCTTAAAATCTTCGTATTGATGTACACTTTCGAATAACATGTGGCATTTTAAAAAATTTTAATATGGCGGCTTCAAAATAGCGCCATTTGCCTAGAAATTTTTAACACAATCAACATAATAATATTTTAAAGCATTTTAACAGAAGATATATCCATTTTAGAGGGATATTCGTAATAGGAAAATAATGATATAAATATGGGACATTTCATGTCAACCGGATCACCTGCACTCCCAAAATTTAGGTTGATGGATTTTCATGTTTGGGGCGTCAAAATATTCGTATAATGAAGTCCTTTCTAAAAAGTTCAGGCCTTTCGAAAAATCCAATATGGCGGATCAAAGATGGCGCCTACAAGGACGCATCTCACTTCATTTACGGAGAAAGTGTAATAAAATTATCGTAATTAGTAAAAATATATATTTCTAATTACGTGTAACATCACACTTTGGAACATACATTCTAAGTGTACCTTAGACAATGCGAAAAAATTGGTGGATCTAACATGGCCGACATTAATCCCTCCTAAACCATATCATGATCACAAATAGTTTTGGGTCAATTTTCGGAATTAGTATGGTGTTCTGAGGGCCTCTGAATCTTCTTGCAACATTGAAATTGCAAAGTCCAAAATGGCGGATCGAATATGGCTTGCGAAATTACCTTTTAATCCATGTATATGGCTGCATCCCGTTTAGTAAAAACTATTGGTATGGAGATTTTTCATGACTCTCATTTCTGATTTATTGCTTGAATGCCAAAATTGAAAATGACTAATCCAAATAGGTTAAAGGAGCCATATTCCATGCGCCATTTTGGATTTTGCAATTTCAATGGTGCAATAAGATTCAGAGACAGCCCTGCTTAAATGGACTGATGACATTCGTATAGGCATTGATCGAAGGATGATCACCTTGCTGTTGCTCTTCGACTTCAGCAAGGCATTTGACACCATCTCTCCTTCGAGACTGTTGAGCAAGCTGCACGATCTCGGGTTCTCGAGATCCGCACTCCTGTGGATTAAATCGTATTTACAAGGCCGCACTCAACGCGTTTTATCTAAAAATGGTTCTTCTTCGTTGGTTGAGACAAATTTAGGTGTAACACAGGGGTCGGTCCTCGGGTCCTTGCTCTTCAGTCTCTATATCAATGACCTAAAAGACCTGTTTGATCGTGGGACGGTCAAGCACATTTTATATGCCGATGACCTCCAGGTTTACCTGCAGGTACCTGCAGGTGAACTTCTGGAGGGCATAGCTCGCCTGTATGATGCGGCACGATTGGTGGCGATGTGGGCCGAGCGCTTGTCCCTCCGTCTCAATGCTGGCAAGACCAAAGCGATTTTATTTGGTTCTAACAAATATGTTAATGATTTAGTTAAAATGGGACTGCCAGACGTTGACATGGGGGGCGGAGCGCTCGTGCCGTTTTCCGACGCCGTCGTGAGTCTCGGTGTTACATTAGATAGCAAATTAACGTGGAAGCCGCAGGTTGATGCTATAACGAAAAAAGTAAATAAAACCCTTTATAGCCTGCGGTTTATAAGGGCATGTACCACCGAGACTCTTCGTAGAAGGCTGGTTGAAGCATTAGTTCTACCCCATCTTGAATACTGCGCTGTAGTGTGTCTTGACGCGTCCGGCGAACAAAGAACTAGACTACAGAGACCGCACAACACATGTGTGCGATTTATCTACAGTGTCAGGAGGGGTGAGCACATCACCCCCTATAGAAGGCAGCTGGGATGGTTGCGCATTGACAGTCGGAGGATGTATTTCGCCGCCATTTTAATGTATAAAATTCTCCGACTAAATGAACCAGGTTATTTAGCGGCTTTTTTCAATAAACACCAGCCCAGGTGCGTTAGCAGGGGTGATGCACAAGAATTCTCGTGCCAGGAGTGCACACGGAAACTGGTATGAGATCTTTCCAGGTCCATTGTGCGCACTTCTGGAACTCTCTTCCAGCAAATATGCGCAGCATTCCATCTTTGCGCGGATTCAAGACGACGGTGCTTAAACACCTTCTCGACCTTGATGCCTAGTCATCCAGGGACGGAGCCTGTGATCTCGGTCCGCAATATGCATAGATTGTAGTTATAGTTATAAATTGAATGACTTACACGTCACACTAGGGGCAATGGAATGAGCTGTATGTTAACTTATTTCGTTATGTCCCCTATACATTGATTTTAAAGTGTGAGTGTATTTATTAGCGTGAGTGTGTCGACGACTGAATGAGTAGAGTGAATGATTAACTTTTATTTTTAAATGTATTGTTATATGATAGATATCGAGTGATTCTGTAACTTCTGTTTATTTGTATTTTATGAGATGCGCTGTGATATTAGTAATAGGTTTGTGCAATATTTAAGACTGATTTGTAAATAGTATAATATATTTGAGTAAGCGAATCTGGGATATCACAGTAAGTGCAATAATCATAATCTTGACTCGATGTAATCTTATTGTAATTGTAAAAGGAAAATATGTGTATTTTATACTTTTTTGTAAATATTTACAAATAAACAAATATCTAATCTATCTATCTATCTCTCTGTCTCTAATACTACAAATTGCAATTGACTTTCTTAACATAAACTACACGGCAAAATCTACAGTACCAATTTCATGCTTATACAGAAAACTTACTTTGCATGAACCTTTACATTTATAAAAATTTCCTTTCTTGAAAAGCAAATAAACAAAAAAAATATAAAAATATATACATTTCAATAAATATACAATTCTCTTGAACAATATACATAATAGTAGATAGATATATATTTAGATTACTAACACCGATAATTTTTTATTCATACTATTAACATTGATCTAAATTTCTAGCAAGAAATAATAGATTATAGTTCTTTATTATATATTTTGATTTGCGTTGTATATTCTAATTATCCTGTAAAAACAATAGTGTAGTAAATAATAGCAAAAAGTACTATATATCTCAATTGCCTTATGAATTTTGAAAAAAAAAAAAATTATTTAAAGACTTTATTATATACATAAATTACCACATTTACGAATATTTCAATAATTTCGTTATAAAAATATTAGTTCTATTATTTCTCCTGCTTAGATTCACAATTTCATTAATTTTTGCTTAAACTAAAAGTTCCCACTAACAAACTAATTCTGACGCTCGCATGATTATCTACGCTTAAAAATTAATAACAGATTTACAACTCAAGAATTAATTTACATTAACCTAACATTACACGTTAATCCGTTGAAATTCAAATTGCTCCATCGGTATCGTCGCGTTACGCGCGTACGCTGTTATATTTGATTTTATTCTGAGATATATATATACTTCTCGCTTACTTTCAGAGTTTTCCAGTGTCTCGATCTGATTTGATCTAGCTCCCCTGCTAGAAATAATGGATTCAGGTGGATTAAAATGGATAGAGATTGAATCCACTTGAATTCTATTTTATCCGGCTAATCCGTTGTTTCAGAAAAATGGATAAAAATTTAATCCATTTTAATCCCAATCCAATTCAATACAATATTTTAGTATTCATTTTTATTCATATCAATCCACTTTAATCCACAAAAATATGAATCCATTTCAATGCCAAAAAACAGTATTCAATTTTTATCCATTCTATTGTCAATATAATGTGAATGTCTTGAATACCATTATTTAGCATTGTAGTATATTCTCAGTTAACGAATCCAATTTAAGGTAAAAAAAACAGAATTTAATTTTTATCCATTCTAATGGCAATGTAAATGAATACCTTTTAAATGTCAATATTTAGCATTGAAGTATACTCTCATGAATCCACTTTAATGCAAAAAAATGGTATTCAATTTTTATCCATTCTAATTACAACATAACGTGAATACCTTTTGAATACTATTAATAAGCATTAACCTTTTCGCTCCGGGGATTTTTCCTTTAAAATTGAGCTCGCATTTCAGCTGAATTTCATGACTTAAGTGAATGATATTCTTATGACAAGTCGCTACACGGAGTGCTGGTCCATATATGGACCACTCCCGGAGAGAAAGTTAAGACTAATGTAAAAAATTATAAGTGAAGGTTTAAGAGCGCTTTTCAATGTTTTTTGATGTGCTGATTACAATAAAAATAGTGAAAAAATGTCAGATTCATATTTGACCTTGAACTTTAAGGTCAAATAATGAAAATGCGTATTTGAGCTTGAAAATTGGTATACCTATGTTTTATGAACCGCTAAATGCGAAAAAAATAATTTAAAAAAGTTCTAGTCACCTCTTTGACCTTAAACTTTGAAGGTCAAAGCATGAAATTGGGCATTATCGTATTCAGCGACTCATAAAACGTAGGTATACCAATTTTTAAGCGCAAATACGCAGTTTCATTGTTTGACCTTCAAATTTAATTTTGAAGGTCAAAGAAGCAACCAGGATTTTTTTCAATATTTTTCCTAAATTTAGTGCATTAAATTGACCTTATAAACATCTATTACATTCGCTTTTCTTGTTGGTCCATACATGGAGCAGTTCGGAGCGAAAAGGTTAAAGTATACATTCAATGAATGAATCCACTTTAATGCAAAAAAAAAGTTTTTAATTTTTATCCATTCTGATGACAATGTGAATGAATATCTTTTGAATACCAATATTTAGCATTGAAGTATACTCTCAATTAATGATTCCACTTTAGTGCAAAAAAATGGAATTCAATTTTTATTCATTCTAATGCCAATATATGATAATGGCTTTTGAATACCAATAATCAGTATTGAAGTAAAAAAATGATTTATTAATAGCTGCTGTGGAAAATATTAAAATAGACATTATAATAAAATTTTAATATTTATAAAAAAAAATACTAAAATTTACTGTAATAATTAAAAAGCAATTTTATATACCAGATGATATTTCCACTTCATTCTTAGTATGATGTTGTGATTGTAATTGTGAATCGGTCATCTACTTTTTGTATGACTGCTGACTGGCATCACTTTCTTTATAGTCTGCATATAAGGCCCTCTTATACCTTTTACGTTGTTTTATGCATTTCTCACTACTAGTGTCACTGGGGCTATACGATATTATAAGTTATTATAATAAGTTATTATAAGTTGTAACGGGGCTGTTTTTATTGCGTGCAGTACCAGTGTACTGCACACTCGTACCTTTCCTACACTTTACAGTGGGAAAATCTATGCTTGATTTTCCCCGCGGATCAGGTACATCAGCTTCCGTACAAATGCGAGACTCTCTTGATGAGTCTCACTTTCCGTTGATCGGACTTACGATCGTGAGCGCCGTGTTACGCTCGCGATGCCAGCTGCTCAGTTTCTACACAGTGGAAACGCTTTTCCACTGTGCCCGCGGAGGCGGCGGTGACCGCGGGATTAACTTAAATAACGAATGCGAGAATTCTAGTTTAATGAGACGAATATATTCTTTGATACTCTTTAATACAATACAGCAGTACAAACGCAATCGCGAATCAAGAAGGCTTTTTCGCGGGAAAACACGCACACATACATACGTGGATCGCCGTTTGCGATCCGCCGCAATAGTACTCTGAGTACTTACTCTGCGCTGCGCTGTTAACAGTACCCGCTCTCGCTCTGCTCGACGTAGGTTGCACTGGCCTGCACCCGATGGTGTGGAGTAACAAATAACGCACTCTCACACACTCACACACACACACACACACACGCATCGCGTTGCTAGTGCAATCTATCTTTTCGACTCGCGTCCGTGCTGAATCGCGGCGGAAATTGATCTGCCGGGTGTGATCGAATTCTGCTATCGCGCCATCTCCCTCTAACTCGCGAGATCGCCTCTCTCTCTCTCTGTTCCGCGACACGCGCCACGCTCGCTGACCTGCTCATCTTCCTCGGGGCTTGCGCGCCGTTGGATTGAGCGTACAATCGAATTAACGATTGAATCCTCGACTGGGATCCGAACCAGCGCCTTCAGGGTACCACGCATGTACCTTAACCACTCTCAAAATTAATTTTCGATTATTGTATAATAATTTAAATATTAAAATAATCGAGATTTTTCATTTATGAAAAAGAAAAATTCTAAGATTTATTATAGATATTGATATAAAGTAGAAATTTTTATCTTATTATCTATTATAGATTTAATTATACGAAATATATTATAACAACGGGATACGTTCGAATCCCGCGCGTGAACGGAACGGCGCGAACGAATAGGCGTGCGTGCGAGAGAGAGAGAGAGAGAGAGAGAGAACGAGGAAGAAGGTAAAGAGGAAGCCGCCATATTGTCCGTTTCTCTTAAGCCGAACGCAACGTGTCTTGCGACTGCTCCTGCGTGGGCGAGCTTTTTCCGGAGTGTACGAGAGTGACGGTGTGCAATGGTAGAGGCAAGAACCCCCCCCCCCCC
>UELU01099723.1:0-11745 GCA_900490025.1 Megastigmus dorsalis
ACCGAGGGCTTCGTGAAGACTACGCTAACCTATTTCGAGGTAAACCTTTTAGAATCATTGTTATAGCTGATCGATTAGCACTATTGAATCATAAGTATTTCTAACTTTTAGCTAACTTTTATTAAAATAAACTCAACATTACACTTTAATTATAATTTAATTTATTCTTTTCAAAAGAGTAAATCTGCTTATTTGCTCTTTTTGAAATTCGGGATTAACATTTCTACTTTTAGAAAGTAGAAATTCTATAATTTACTCTTTTGAAAAGAGTAAATCTGCTTATTTGCTCTTTTTGAAATTCGGGATTAAAATTTCTACTTTTAAAAAGTAGAAATTCATTAAGTTACTCTTTTGAAATGGGGGAAAACCATTTTATCCTTTTAAAAAGAGTAAAATGTCAATTTTACTCTTTTCAAAAGAGCGATTCTAGTTTTTTCTATTTTTGAAAAGGGAGAATCACAAAATTTCTACTTTTTTGCGCCAATTTTTACTCTTTAGGGTTTAGAGTGTATAAAGAAGGGAATGTAAACTATTAAGGTAAAATATCAATTCTTCAAAGAACCTTTTGTATATATGTAGTGTAGATACAGGTTTTCACGGAAAATTAACTACCTTTTATAAAGACATCAGCTTTTTAACTTTAGTGGAACAGAAGAAATTTGTTTTGTTTATTTTACATACTGAAATTGAAATCCACTTTTAAAAAATGCGATGGTCGGATATTGTATTTAAAAACACGATTTAATTGGTTACAAGTTCATATCCGTTTGGAATCGCGGCAAAGTTTAAAATATTGTTGTATAAATTAATATTTTAATTCAAATTTATGGAAAAATTGTGTAAGTTCGTTTGAATAGATACTTAATCAAATCATTAAATGTATAATTCTTTCGGAGTTTATATATTAAAGGACTTTATTGTAAACTAAATTCTGATCCATTATTATTTTCTATCGTCAAAAATTAGAGCGTGTCATGATCTATTGCTTTGTATGACAGTAATATTTAGTCAGAAAAATTATTAATAAAAAAGACACATAAAGTGGAAAGTATTGTTTGATATTTAAGTATTTATTATAGTTTAATCAATGGCCTGCATGTAAAAATTACACTTGGAGTGTTTCAATTATGACATGTACGTACTTAAAATATATTAAGGTCATTGTGGATTAAATAGCGAGTAATTTATTTACTGTACCTGTAATGGAACATTCTTAATGTTTTTATTTTTAAACATTACAGAAGTGTTTAATTAAATCTTTTTCTTTTTTATAATGATAAAAGTACTATTTTAATATAAATCAAAAGCATAAACTCCATTTATGAAATTAAAAATAAATTTTACGTTTTGGATTAAAAGCCCATTTTCACCTGTAGAAGAAAACTTCAAATAAACTATAAATTTAATTACCTTGAAAAAATGAGTAAAATAAATATTTTCTGAAAAATAAATTAAACGAATACATGCATCCAATGCCTCATATGTAATAAAAGTTTTACAACGTATTTATTTTGTTTTTCATATAGTTTTTTTTTTCTATTTCGATGGAAGGATGGTATAAAATGATTCCGTGATTAGCGGAACCCTGGTTTTTCTCATAATTAAAAGCAGGTGAAATGAAAATGCGTTTTCAATATGAGCGTATAACGGAAAGTATGAAAAAATATACATTTTTCTCATTAAATCTCCGAAAATTCTGAAAATCAATTTCCCCAAAGTATTAAACGTATTAATGGCGCAGTCGACAAGCCAGAAAAAAGTTTCATTAAACAAAGAGTGCAAGTCAATAAAGCCATCCAATCGCCATTACCAAGTAAATAGAAGTACTCTACGATTTCAATATACAGATATATGTATACTCGGTGGAAAGAAAATAAGAAACGCACGGTAGTGGAAGTTAAAGAGGCGTAAAAGCAGGAAAAATGTACGACAGAGGTCGAAAAAATGTATAACGCCCCCGTGTGGGGGAGAATTGGACAGGAAAAATATCTGAGATCTGCCACTGCTTAATATCAAGATTACAGTCCGGTCGAACTTATGAACTCCTGCCAAAGCAAGATTCCGATAATTACCCGTCATCGCGTATGGCGGGTAGAGTCATGATTGGTTTCTTTTTTCATTGAAATAGCCGCGCGCACGCTTATAAAAGGTACATAAAAGGACGCTCGATTCATGCGACATCTTATCACGCGAACGCCTGTTGTCTCTTATCTCACCGTTCTCAGAGGCTTTTTTCAAATTAAATTACCTGTAATTTCGCCTTTTCAGTTCCTTTTCTTTTTCAATTCCGTATGAACAAATCTATCAGTTGAAAAAAAGTTGGAGAGAGGCTATCGATTGCAACGAACAAGATTTGATTGCAAAATTTCTTTATTCAGTGACGTTTTGAGAGTTTAGATACTCTCCTCTTCATGCTAAACCTAATATCTTACGAGTGTCCATGACATTCTGAAATTTTCCGTATTTCTGTGTAAATTATTTCTGTACCTCTCACGCGTGCTGAGAGCGTCATTTTGTCACATGGTAACCCTGGCCAACCGCTTTTAGTTGAGCCTTGAATCGATATTTCTTGGATGCATATATCTTGTAGAGATAAAGATTACAGCAGCAAGTCAGCTTTATACTATACATTTTTAACGTGAAACAAACAACAATTTGATTTATGCCTATCCATTTAATAGTTTCATACGAATTAATTATATTTAATGATCATAACCTATATAACAGTTATTAATATGAATGACTGGTCGTCAAAACCCATAAACAAGAATAATATCCAACAATTTTTCGAAAAATCATCCTTAAATAACTCAAGACAGAAGTCCCCGATAAAATACCTACTTAAAGTTTCTAGCCATACAACAGCGCACATTTTTCTTTCACGCAATTGTTTCACTTCGAACTCGTTGCGAGTGTGTTACAGCCTATCTAGCATCTCGCCGTGGCTCACGGGACAGTCAAGCCTCGAATTTGTCAAACGTCAGCAATGAGGAAATCGGTCCGCTCAACTTTAGCGCTCACCCCCGAGGTCGACAAAGGAGGACGTCAAATTTCCTCGAATTGCCAGGTATTTATTTAGAGATTATGCTACATAGAAGAAATACGTCAAACTTTATATAAGCGGAGAGATTATTTCGCTCATTAAATAAATGCGGATTATATTATTATTTATTTATCCATATTTACTATTAATGTATGGAATATTTTTAATGGCACGTGGGCAAATGTGGGCATATGTCATAAACATAAACATATGTTCATCACAACATATGTTAGCTATATTGATTACCAATATTTTTGCATCTTTTCTTGATTTCCTTAATTGATTAATTAATTCACGATTTGTTTTAAAATCCCCCCTATCGTATAGACTCGAGTTTTTGAACAATATAGTTAAACATTTTTATGAATATTAGAAAAACGAGTTTTTCTTCTCAGAATATTTTTAGTTATTTTTGACTCGCAATTTGAGACTCAATTCAATTAAATTTAGTGCATCTTAACAATTTTAGCCTTATATAAATAAAGTTTAAAGAATAGCAGTTAAAAATACAAAAATATTAGAGTATTGTAAATATTTTTACGAACGCAAGAAGTTAATGGTCATTCAGTTCGATGTAATCTGAGAAGGAATCGCTTGAGTTTTTTTCAAGATGTTAAAGACCCGATAAGCGCAGAAACATAATAAAGGTGACCTGTGAAAAATTATTACCACGTATAAAGTGTTATTGCATAGAAATTTTGAAACCTATTAAGAGATTGATTGTAGCGTTAATATTTGTAAAGTTATTGTACCATTAGATATTATCTTGAAGAATTAAACTTTATGTTTTTTCTTACCTGTAGTACATACTTATTTTATATTTTTCTCTGACCTTTTCATTTACAAAATTTCATGATTATTTTACTTCATTATGAAATTGACTAAAAAATGTTTCATAATATTGAAAGTTACATACAAAGCTAATATTTAAAATTATCTTTCACTTTACTTAAGTATAGAACTTTATTAACAAAATTTTTTCCTAACAAATGTAAAGATACACTCAGAAAAAGCACTTTGCTTGTGAGATACGAATATTTTAATGTCACAACCAAACTATTTGGACAAATGTCAGTTTTCCAAAGATTTGGATATCACATCCAAAGACAATGGCTGGAAAAGATGTGATGACTATATCCTTGATAGCGAGAACCAAATCAAAACCAAATGGTTAAGACGTAATAATTTATTGTGGATCGCCAACCATTTGAATGCATGGCAGACGCAAAGATTTGAGCACCACAACGAAATAATGACAACTAATGCTGTAATGTTGGATGTGACAACTAAAGCTCAGTCAAACAAAATGTTTGGTTGCTGTAACAAATGTCTTTGCTTCTTGCAACTAAATATGAGCCAGCTAATGTCTTTGGACGCTACAACTAAATCTTTTATTTACGATTATGGCATTAAAAATATATAAGTATGCTTCTTAATTTACTGATAATGATATAAAACTAAATAAACAGAAGTTATCTCCATAAAACCTAATATATTTTGGTAGTTTGTGTGAGCTTCAAATTTTGTTTATTGTTGGTACCAATTTCGATATCTGCATATTAAATTAAAAAGATACTTTATATGCTTGCTCCTCCAAATATTAATAGAAGAAACCGGACGAGTATAGTTCCGGCGTTTAACGTTTCATACTGTTTTCGCTCAATTTTCAATATTTTATCATTTTGCAAATTGGGACCAATTCTGTGAACTACAAAGAATTGAACTCAACTCGACTCAACTCGAGAAATGTTAAAATATTACAAATTGAACGATAAAAGTATGAAACTGTAATCGTCGATAACTATGCTCCTCCGACTTCCCGTTAATACCGTATTTAAGACTGATGGTAATAAGAATGGAATGCCGTTTTGGGATGCTGCATAATTATATTCTTATTCTTGGTCTTCCAGTGAAATTTTGATGAAATGCCATTGAAATAAAAAATCATGCAAACCTCATATAGCATTTTCAAATTCTGTGCAAGATATTATTAGTTTGACTGATTTTTTGATTACCTAATAAGAATTATAAAACACATTGATAAATTTAATTTACATTCAAGAGCCCTATTATAGTGGTATAATATTTATATTATAGAGGTTTAAAATATTAGTAATCAATCCCATACACAGCATCATTTTTACAAAACGAACTTTTGTGGTAAATAAGTTGATATGTGGAAAAACCATATGGTAGTATTTCACGCGTCCACTGTTTTCATCATAAATTTTACCTTCATATATCGAGAAAGCTGCGTATTGATGAAAAAGTCAGCATGAAAGTGCTAAAGCAATATGTTGTGTGTTTCTGGGAATCGAAATATATAGATTGTAAACATTAATTGTATGTAAAAGTCTAACAGTTTTTCGCTGTTTTAAAAATAGTTCTTTTCAATTGCCCGATACGTATTTGATATGCATTGAATTTTCTAAAAACCTTATCGATACAGATTTTATCTCTAGTTTAGTTCGTTTATGGCTACTTGGCGGTTGAAGAAATATTGCATAAATATTTTAAAACTAATTTGGATTAGTTAAGCATTGAAGTTTAACAGATCTGTTATATTCATACTTTAATTTAATGGTTAATTTTTAATTTAATGGCGCAGAATAAATCATTAAAAAAAATTTAGAGAAATTTATCACAGATTAGGTAGGCTTTGAAGAGGGACATATAATAAATAAAACGTCCGAAACATCGACCATTCAGTTAAAAGTGTACTTTTTTACAGTTTCGCAAGAATCATTCGACCTCAAATATCTGTTTTTAATTTATTTTCAATTAAAACAGTGCAGCAATTATGTTATTTTGATGAAATTTTAATAAAAATCTATTTTATATGAATAAATAAATGTGTATCGTTACTCTAAAAATAATTTCTAGCCTTCAAATTAAAAATTAAATTATATTAGAATAAATATAATTGAAAAGTGTAGTTATGATGAAGATAAAAGGCGTTGGTAATATTATACGATTATTGCATAACGATTTAAATATGTATGAGAAATTATTTAATCTAATGATCTCTTTGTGGTGACATTGTGTTAACATTGGATACCCTGAGAGTATCACTGTGGGGTTTGTATAATTATACTATGTATAATTATAATTTCATTCATAAAATGCATTCTTAAAATACAATTCAATCAGATTAAAATAGAAATAAATTTAACCATTAACAACTAAAAAAAAGTAAAATCAAAACTTTTCTTTTTCACCATCACAAAACACCAAAAGTTTGGAGGAAATAAAAATGAAATTGCTTTTAATAACTAGCTCTATGAAAATTAGCGTAAGTAAATATTTGACAGTGCACCCCTCGATGTTTGTGCTTTAAACTCAAACCTCGTGGCTTGTCCCATTCATTGATTCGCGATGCAAGGCAAGCGGTGCTTGCGCTTCGAGCTCGCAAGATATATCGGCTTGTTACGTTTAAACACTTTTTTCCCTGTGTCTTAAAAGAAATCACTCCTAGTAAAAAGTTTTCAATAAAGAAAAGTTTTTTTTGTAAACTACAACTTTCGAATATTACGTTAAAGCCTAAAATAGGCCATTTTGAGTAAATTTAAGTGTTTTTTTTACCACTTCTCATTAACTTAACAGAGCTCACCTAGAGAATTATGACTAGTCAATTTTAGATAACTTCCATTTATCTCTAAAGTACTCGATTTTAGAGAATTGTATACAAAAGATATATATTTTTTAATTCTCTAACTTCTTCTATTTGACCGGTTCCGTAAAGTCAATATATTCCGATCTGCAGCTGAAGAATGATTTTTTGGTATTTTTGTTTGTGCTGATATTCAGCAAATATATCGCGAATCAGGCTGGTTATTATACTAATAGCCTCTTATGACCAGAAGTGTAATCTCCTTGAATTTCAGTAAAGTCACAAAATATATTACTGTAAAACAGACAAAATATATTACTTTCTGAGGTATTTCATTTTTCTCAATGATAAAAATATAAGGTATTTAACGGTTGTGCCTAGAAGAGGAAATTCTATGATAATGAAAGTGAAAACCGATTTCGTTGCGTTTTGTTTATTGCTTTAAGGAAAGAGATACAATGTATCTCAGCTAAATTAATTTGTACAAATTAGGTGTATTGCGTTTTAACTTTATAAAAAGTTTGTTTTATCACTTCTAACCACTTTTGAAACTTTTAATTGATTTAGACAAAATATGAGAGTTTTCTTCCATCGAAGGATTCCTTCAACCTCTTGAATTAAAACTTTTATCCTACTTGAATCTTTAAGGTAAATTTTTTATTAGTGAGATCCCTTCTATTAACCGATGTATATGTATAATTAGCCAATTCTATTCCAACAGGATTAAAATGAAATGATTAAAGAAAATTGAGTATGTTTCATTTTCAACGCAAAAGACTCCAAAATTTATGTTCATACTTTTAGTATAGGTACTTACTTCTCATACAGATAGGTATGTATATCTTTAATATTACTCAAACTTTTTTATTTTTGAATGTTGTACGATATTTTACTTACTCTGGATCTTTCCCTTTCATGCTCGACTGATATAAATTTTAGTTTTTGCTAATTTGATCTTATTTTATTATATTCTTAAAGTTACAGTGTAAAATATGAATATACGTACCTTTAAAAATACTGTACATAAATTATTCTATTAAATTATTACTGAAAAAAATTATCTGGCTCTAGGCGGGAGACTCCCACCTTTCGTGCGCTCATTCGGTAAATTGACCAGTCTTTACTTGAATGCGATCTGCTCGACAATTCTCAAGAGTCCATCAAGCACCTGGCTGGTGATAATATCTGTCCACAGAAGTTGCCCGCCTACAAGTAAGATTAATGAGCTCCTTCGTTGAATTTGCATTCCCCATATATATCATTACGTACTCACGATCTTGACTTCGAGACCGTACTCAACTCGAAAACAATTGCATAATGAAATAATTAAGCAAGTTTACTCAAAATTACTCTACAAAATAAAATTCAGAGGTTGTAATATAGTCGGCAGATTCATATCTTACCGGTTTTTGCATTTAACGAACTATATAAGTATACCCTGATGGAAATTTTCTATGTAAAAAAGTATAAAAAAAAACTGTAAATTAGTGCAAAAAAGTGAGCAAATCTGTAAAATATGTAAATAGACTGTAAAAATATGTTAAATTGTATAATTTGTATAAAATATTGTAAAAAAGTGCAAAAAAGGTTAAAAAAGTGTTTGTATTTGGACATTATTACACTATTTTATACTTTTTTACAGTATTTTACATTTCTTATCACATTTTTGTGCACTTTTTAACCTTTTTTTAATGCTTTTTTGCACTCTTTTGCACTACTTTGCACTTCAAAATACGTAAAACTTGCTTCATAAATTTTTTACACTTTTAAAATTTGTTGAGCAACACTTTGAAAAAGTTGTTTCATAATAATTTAAATAAAAGATGATAATACACTACAAATAAGATTGTAAAAAATGTTTTTAATGCTAAAAAACTACTCTTTTTTTAGGAGATAATTTCTTGAAGGTTTTGCTTTGTTTTATTGACGTATCTTTTTGATAATAATTCTTTGTACCCCCATGCTGCATAACGCATTTACGTATAGAATTTGCTCGGTTCGATTTTGAATATGCCGTATCAATGGCATCTGCACAAGCCTGAATTCAGCTGTTTGTGCAGATAGGTTTCAACAATGATGATCTGCTTTCAGATATTTCGTGAGTGTTTGTACCATTTTCTAATGGCAAACCCTAATGTACATTACCTAAAAATATGTAACATTGTTAATTCAATTGTTTTAAATAGTTTTATAAAAGTACTAAAATGTATTTTATAGCACTGCGAGGCATAAATCCGCACTTATGTCACGCCTATCCGTGCCATAAGCAGTCCATTATGGCACCGTGATTATCGCCCTCGCTACGCTCGGGGGCTAACTTCACGGTGCAATATTTGACTGCTTATGGCACGGATAGACGTGACATCGGATTCATGCTAGTCAGTGCTATAAAATATTGTCCTCGCTACGCTCGGTTGCTAATACACGCCGTGCTGTAAATTGCCACTTAAGCCACTTGTATCGTAATATACTATATTGATTTCAATTAAATGTATACCATGAGTCTAAAATTTGCATCGTTGGAAAACATTATTTATTATTATGTTTAAATAAAATTAGTCAAATTGGAAATAAAAAAAAATAAAAAAACTTTTCCACTGCTAAGAAAAGTTAAACAGTGTTTTTTCTGAGGAACTGTCAAGAAATTAATATTTATTTTGTCAGAAATCCATTGCGCATCATTTGCGTCTTCAGAATTAAGTTTGAGGTTTTCTATATATATGGAATTTTAATTTCTATTATGTAATTAAAAATGTTAATCACACTAGAAAATAATTATTTATTTTATTTATTAGCTTTTACTTACTAGAATGCTATATATTTTATTAAAACAAACATTTTAGAGGTGGAAAATATTTATATCTACAAATTAATAAATTAACAGAAAAGTTTAAAAAAATTCTTTACTTAAACATAATTACACTTTTTAATGCTTATTTACAGTATCTTTCATTTTTTTCACTCTAACAGAAAATAACAGGATTTTATGTTTCAATGTTCAAGTTCAGAGAATTTTTTTAAACTTTTTTTATAACATTTTATACTTTTTTACATTAATTTACGATTTTTAACACTTTTTCGCAGAAAAAATTTTCACTAGGGTAGAGATTAATTTTTGAAAAAAACTCCACTATCTCGGTATTGATTACATTGATAAATACAAAAATAGGTAAGGTAAGAATCTTTCCAACACTAGCACATCACTTTCTGTCAAAACGTAAAAACCGACGCTCATTGTAGTTTTTCTTTGTATATTAAAGGCGAAGACCCAGTTATAAACGATTTCCTAGACTGTAATTGGTGAAATGCGCCCAGGCACTAAAATCGGTTAATCACTATTACTGCCCATCCCCTAATCCCCTGGGTCATTTACCTTACTTGAATAATCATTATTTCTAATTAAAAAAATACAATTTTTTTACGGTTTTAATATTTAAATCTAGTAAATGTATGCTTTTCACTTTAAAATATAATGCAATTATAACTTCTCAAACAATCGCAATAAGTATTATATTGTACGACCATTTTATTATTTGAATAGACATCAAACTTCCATTGCACAAAGGATGCAATATCTTTCAAGCAACAGACTTTTATAACGTCAATGGCATATTGAATCAATAATGCTTTCTCTTATCTAACATTTTAATACTGCTGGAGTGAGAATTACGAATAGTATATGATGTGTTCCTATTTACAGGTTTTTCAACGATAGTAATATCATTCCAGCAGTACTCATATTAAGAATGATTGTGCATTCCGAGTTATAACAGTTCAAAATGTTTTGATCAACTGTTTTGATGTACTGTTACCCCATATAGATAATAATGAGTTTTATTTGAGAAAGATCCCACAGATTATAAGGAATTAATAATTTTAATTCATGAAAATGTAAAAAATAATTGTAATGTATTGCAGGTATCATTTTCAAAATTAATGTTTAAAATATTATTAATTCCTGTTAATTTATAATCAATTTTCTTTTCTCCTTATAAAAAATGATAAATAGTGTATAGTAATTAATTATACGTATAGTAATTAATTATAATATTAGTAAAATTCTAAGTACAAAATTTTCTACTATTCATCGTTAGTCGTTTGCTGTAAAAATACAATCAATCAATTAAACAAATTTAAAATGTTTTAATAATAATACATTGTGTGCGTAGTGCACATGTATGTAGGTAGCTAGCTTTTAGAAAAGAAAAAGAATAATTTCTTAACGCAGGTAAACTATTTAATAGCCTATTTTCGGACGCACTTTATCACTTCATTTTTATCGTCACCACACTGCACTGAGCCTCGTAATAGGTTTTTTCGTTTCGGCGATAACTTATTCACTCCATTAGACTATATACCTTTCTGCTCTAGATCCTTACCCCCGCAAATTCTACTTGGGTATATACTCGACCTTCGCCGTAGTAAAATCTACATCAACGGTCATTCCTCACCGGTCCTCCCTCTTCTCCACTCATCTGGCTACATATTTTTCATCTATCTGGGAATCCCGCAGTTGCTCATATTTATTTCAAGGGATATATACTTACCGCAACCGCGCATAAATATCTCCATCAGCGCAGACACACAGCCTTAAAGACAAAGAAAGTCGCAGTGAGCAAGGAGCGCGACGGGGGAAGAAAAAGCGAGTGTGAAAGATAAAGAGGGTGGGATCGAGAGGCGGAGGAGGGAAGAGCCGAAAAAAAAGAAGAAAATAAGAGGCATATCGTACACTCTCCTCGAGGATACGACGCCGAAAGTGTCTAGAAGGACGCGCGGGCCGGGCACACACACACACACACACACACACACACACACACAAGGATTACGCGCGGCAAGTGTGTCGTTAAGGCTCTCGCAATGGGATCTCAGTGAAAATTATTATCTCACCAGAGACAGGGTAAGAGGAGAGAGTGTGGCGCGCTCACGAGAGTGTGAAAATAGCCAGGGAAACGAAGAAAATGCGAGAGCTCGCATTGTGCGGTTTAAAACACTCGGAAGCTCGGCGAGCGGAACGAAAATTGATTTCTTACATTTTCTCGCAGTCTCTCATTCGTAGACGGTGGGCTGTATGTATATATATATATATATATAT
>UELU01099726.1:0-10862 GCA_900490025.1 Megastigmus dorsalis
TGTGTATTGAATGACAGGGTTGAGTAAATGTTCTTTTTATTTTTAAATGTTTGTAAGATAGATATTGACTGCTTTGTAATTTTATTTATTTGTATTTTTAATCTAAGACGCTCTGTGATATTACTTATAAGGTTTGAGACATATTTTAAGACTGATTCTGAGACTGATCAAGTTATTATGCCTGTGATATCATAGAAAGACTGAATGCAATTCCTATAAGACTGATAAAGCGTATTATTGTAAAAGTTATTATCTGAAATGTATTGTTATACTCGATTGTTATGTCATTTTTGTATACTTATACAAATAAAAGAATATCTATCTATCTATCTATCTCTCTCTTGGCCCAGTCGTTGATGATAGACTCATTCAGATCGATGGGTTTAGTGTTTTACGTCAGGATCATAGACCGAGACCTTTGTGGTAATTACAGCCATAAGTTGATTATGGGTGATTTGAATGCAGATCTGTTATCGACGACTGGTGACTCTGAGTTCGTTCAGCGATTAGTTAACGAACTCTGAATTTAGATCATCCAGCACGGCTCAATGCATCAGACTGAGACATCTCACATTTGGATTGACATAATGTTTGTAGACGATAACGATACTGTACTTGACTATGGAAATAGTCTGGCGCTCTTTCGCAACAAGCACATCATCGATTTTAATATTGACATTCACGTTACGTATCCTCCTAAAGAGACTTTCAGCTTAAGAAGCTATTGGGAATTAAAGTGTAATCGTGGTGGGGATATATGACATATATATATATATACATATATTTTTCAATATGGCTGACTTCGGTCAAAAGGTCCCAAAATAGCCCCATGTGGGACTCCTATCGTTGTATAACAATAGTCACTGTGCACATTTTGTAATTTTATCTTTTGTTGTCTATCCGATAAATAACTTATCATCAGATCTAACGCCTTTGCTCTTATTTCAGAATTATAAAGCTTGTCTAGTAGAATTTTGTGGTTTACTGTATCGAATGCTTTTGCTAGATCAAGAAACGTTATGATCAAGGGTTTGCATTTATCTAATTGTTTATAAATTATCTTTGTAATATAATTTCACGAATCTTTAGTACCTTATCCCTTAATAAAGTCAAATTGTCGTTGATTTAATATTTTGTTTTGATCTATGAATTCTAGAATTCTGATGTGCATTATTTTTTCTAATATTTTTGCAATGTTCGGTATCAAGGATATCGGCCTATAATTTGATGCTGTAAATTTATCCGAAGCTTTATATATTGGCACTACATCAGCCTTTTTGAGTACATTAGCTCAGATGGCTTGTTCTATACATAAATTAAAAAGATAGGCCAAAGGTTCTTTGATATATTCAGACATTACTTTTAGCATTTTCACATTTATGTTATCTACCCCACCCGATTTATCTTTCATATTGTCAATTATTCGTTTTATTTCTATATAATTTACAGGTTTAATAAAAATTGTATTGACAGTCATTCGAGGTTAGTTGTTTTTTTAATGTTGTGACTTATCTTTTCGCCAATTTGACAAAAATATGTATTCATGTAGTTTACTATTTCCGTTGTATTTTCAATTTCTTTGTTGTTTTCATCGAAAATATATTTTATAAATGTTCTTATTCTTCGATTTGTTTTTGTTTAATTTTTCATTTACATAATTCCATAGATGCCTTGGATTTTTGCTACGCAAATCTACTTCTTTGTCTTCAAATTTCATTTTAGCATCATTGAGAACCTTATCTAATATTTTCAGGTAATTTTTGTATTCCACTTTAAGTAAATCCTTGTCTTTATTTTGTCTCCATAATTTATATAGTTTCTTTTGTTTTACATGAAATCATAATACCTTTTGTTATCCAGGATTTCCTAGGTTTGAAATGCGTATTAATTTTCTTTTTATATGTACTTTGCGCCATATTTATACAAATCTGCAGTTCATTTATGAGAGTTTCAATACCCCCGTTTGCATCTTTTTCCATTTTTAGTAAATTCCAGTTTTTTGTACTTGAAATGATTTTTAATTTTTTTAAATTTACAAAGTTAAAGTCTTTATTATTTGCATCTTGTCTAATTGTGTTGTCAAAATATATTAGTAATGGCTAATGGTCAGTAATTGATTGTGATAGTTTGTAAGGTGTAAAGTTAATTGCGTTTGTTTCGATAAAGAAATTGTCTACACAAGTTCCATCATTATTCAGAAGCTCGCGCCCGCTAACGACGGGACGCCGGGGCGAGAAAGATTTAGAATATTGAAATTGAACTTACGGATTAGAAGCATCGAATGATACAATCGAAATAGTCCCACAGACCACGAGCTTCACACGGTCACAAATGGCGCCCAACAAAAATACATATTTATAAGATTATTTATAACATGTGCGATGTACCCATGTACGAGCGAAAATTTTACTTTTTCATGCGAAAGAAAAAACCGTATGGCTGTAGTTACACGCGTGCTACACTAATCATTCAAACGCTCAGCGTATAGATAAAATTGCTACGTAAATTAAACACACGCACATTACCGCGCAAGAAGAAATTAGCAAAGATTTAAGCTGAAATAATCATTCGAATATAAGATAAATATTCTAGCACGTATAAGTAATAAACGCCCGAAGCAGCGATCGGAATTTCGAACGCCAGCGCGAAGCAGCAACCTTGTACATAAAAACAAGGTCTTTTAGAGAAATATTTCGATGGTACGAACGTTCGAACAATAGGCTGTGCAAGTTGCAGATCCAACAATCGGCAGTTCAAAGATTTTCCATTAGCATACGCGGATAGTATAAGGAAATATTATTTCGAAATAAATATGCGTAATATAAGTTTCGATTTGAGCGGAATTAAGTGACAATAAATCTGATATACATAACCAGCGTGCAAGCAGGTTAAATACTCAACGTATATAGTAAACGTTGTAGAAAAGATTATCTCATTTAATTTCGCCTAAGCATTATCGTATATTAACACGATTTCGTCGCCTAATCAATTGTAATTAGGAAAAATAAAACAGTACATCGACACACAAAATAAATCCAAATAAACTTTCGAATTGTAATGGCACACGATTTTTTCCCCCCCAATTAAAATTTTTACTTTGATTTCGCGCAAAACAATATTACGATCACTAATGGCAGCAAATGACCACAATCAAAAAATAAATGATTTAAAAGGAAAGAAAACACGCTTCTAGTTAATTTTCGGTAACCTTTCGGATTTTTTTCTCCACGTCACTGCGCAACGTCGCGCGAAAATAAAAATCAAAATGCCCAGCGAAACACCAAGCCCGAAATTAAGCATACTAATTCTGAATTTCACTGGAGCACAAAAAAGCGAGGACATCAATAGGTACCTCGCAAGATTAGAATTGAAAACTGACGGAGACATCGAAACCCGGAAAGCGCAATTGCATGAAAGTTTACTAGGAAATGCAAAAGAATCAGATTTTGAAAGACGCTATGCCGATCCAATAACGAAAAAGCGCAGGAAAGAAGCTCTGGACACATTTTTCAGCGAACTAACGCTAATTTCATCGGAAGACAGAGCATTAGATAGTGAGAGCGACGGCGCGAAAAAGATAGCCTCGTGCAAGAAAGGCGCGAAAAATACAACCTCAGGACAGACAGGTACGAAACTCAAAATGTTTACGAAAACTGCGCCAAAACAGCGAAAGCAGAAATCGATATTAACAAATGACGCATCAGAACTAAACGAAGAGCTGGTGAACGAATTTCAAGAAAAAGGAAATCGTAGAGTGAGCGAAAAAGACTTGGAAGCGACAATACCAACAAGTTGCGTAGATATTGGATTTTCGCGAATTACATTAGAAAATGGAGAAAAAGTAGATATCCCCGAGTCATCGATCAGTTTTTGGAAGCACGTTAACCCATTAACGCCGAAGAATGCAGATTTTGACATATACGGAAAAGAATTTATAAATCGCGAGATAGGAAAATTCTTAAAAGATAGTTCGATTAATCATGAAAAAACGCCGTCCTGTCACCCTCAAAGCAATCCGGTAGAAAGAGTGAATCGAACTTTTAAAACCATGATTTCAGCATTCATTTCAGAAAACCATAAGGAATGGGACAAATATATCCCACAATTACAATTTGCGCATAATTCGAGCATACACGCCTCAACGGGATTGACGCCCGCATTCTTAATATTCGGTAAAGAAATCGTGCAACCTAAATTATGGAAACGCGAAACCAAAAGGAAGAATGAAAGCTTACGCGATAATTTAGACTCAAAAAGTGACGATACACAGAAAAATCAGGTAACCAATAAAATAAATTCCGACAGCGCTCAGCGAAGCGAAACGCGCGAAGAAATTAACAATTTCGAACCGAACACATTGACTTTGATTTCTTCATAATCATTTATATAACATTTAATTTCATCAATATTTATATTTCCTTTTATTTACCACTATACGTTGGTCCTCTCAGTAAGCAGGAATAAACTACTCCTCTTACACATATGTACTTAATGTAATGCCTCCAGGTAAGTGCACAGTGTGCAATGTATGTGTGCCTCTCTCGCCAGGCTCGAGATTTGGCGGGGGGGGGCTCTGTAACACGGTATTTACGCCGCATTACAAGCACGAGTGGAATATTCCACATCATCGCGAACACGGGCAAGGATGCGTCAGGAGACGCAACACACATAGGAATGAACAGACGAGGACCACCGAAAATCAACGAGTCGCGACGAACCGCGGTTATTGAAACGTCGCGCGATAGAAAGAGAGAGAAGCGCGACACTAGACGAGATAGAGATAGAGAGAGTGCGCGAGAAGAATGCCGAAAAGAGGAAGGAAGGAGGAACCGGAGCAAAGACAGCTGTTCAAGAAGAGAGGCTCTTCCTTGTTACGTCGGCTAGCGTAAGGTGCGGACGCAAGCTCGCGCCCATCATCGATAACGAGCCACGAGGCCCTTCGCGGCGTGAGTGTTCCGCGCCGCAGGAAAAAGCGCAGCTTAGCGCAATAAAATCGGTCACGGTCCAAGCGATAACTGAAGCTGCACCGGACCGTCAACTGGCCGAACCTGCAGCAGGGCGATCCAGAGGTAGAGTGAGGACGAGAAGCCAAGCTCCGGCCAGGAGAGCGAGGACGAGAAGCCAAGTTACCAAGATCCGGCCAGGAGAGCGAGAGAGCGCGCACGAGGCGACAACCTGCCCGACTCCTAGCGACTTCCGCTCAAAGACGACGGACCCGAGATCGGCGAAGCCGCAGCGGTCAGCAACAGAGCCACGACGACGAGCCTAGGAACAGCAACGGAAGATTGAGTAAATGCTGAAGCTGTAAGTGCGCTGTTTGGAGGCTAAGCACGCCTAATATCTCTCTCTCTCTCTCATCCGCGCTGCATGTAAGAGCGCGAACCGAACCATCGGCCGCTCATACATATTGCGCGACAAGTGTAAAGTCGCAAGCGGATTAAAATCTTTATTACGCGCGATCTGAAATTATTATCACGACATTAAAACAGATTAATGCAAGTGTCATGTATGGAGTTTGTGTTCAGAATATAATTATTATTTGACCAGATATTTACAGTTTATTGATCAAAACTGCTCCTACCGCTCCCAAAAATTATTGCAGGGTTGAGAACCCTTATGCTCCATCGTCTGAGCGAGCTGGAGCAAATTTTTGTGTCGAGTGAAGCTCGCGCCCACTAACGACGGAACGCCGGGGCGAGAAAGATTTAGAATATTGAAATTGAATTTACGGATTAGAAGCATCGAATGATACAATCGAAATAATCTCATAGACCACAAGCTTCACACGGTCACAAGTGTAATACACATTCTTTAGCAGTTAGTTTTTAGCTTTTATTTGTTTTTTTTTTATTGTTATTTTAGATATATGTTTTTTAACTGGCTTTTCACTCCTAAAAACATCAGTATAAGTTGTTTTATTATCATTATTATTTATTTTTTCTTTCTCCAGTAATTTTTTTAGCAATTCATTCTTTTCTTGTAGTTCCTTAGTATGCTGCTTTAATAATTTTTTTTCAATTTTCATACTTTCTATTTCTACATTGTCTTCATATAGTGTTGCATTGGGTTCGTCATCGTCTCTTCTCGTTTCTATCTCTTATAAGATTTGTTTCCTTAAATCTTGCACCTGTTTATTTTTTACTTGAGCTATTACTATTCTAGTTGCATGGTCCAATACCACGGTTTTTGTATTTGAGGTTATGTTAACCTCATCCACGTCCTTAAGACATATGACTAAAGAATCACTTAAGATTTTGGTATCTTTTTATTTCACATAATCACTTACATGATACACGTTTTTACAAAGTATACACACTACTTCTGCACGTTTTTGATTCGGATGACATTTATAAAATTTTTCCTTAAACTTGTCGGGAGGCACACGTCCTCCCGACGCCATGTTGCCCTACATGTATGAAGGCAACATAGACATATAGACTAGGACATTTAAATAATAAAGTTACGTCTATGACGGGGATAGATCTCAAATATCTTTAATTTTCTTTTTAACCGGCTTTATAACCCCTAAGTAACTCTGTTTAGATTGAGTTGACTGAGAGTTTTTAAGTTTTATCCTAATGATCGTCTTAAATAGTTTATGTGATTATGCCGTTGGCAGTTTAGGAGATTGAAAATATTATATAAATATTATATTTTAATAAAATATTATAAAAATATTATATTATCAAACATTTTATATTCTACTCAGAAATGTCACTGAACACTTTAATAACTTAATTTCCAAACTTTTCTAGTCTAACACTGTACATATATTAAAAAGAAGACGAATTTACGACTGGAGCCAATGCTACTTGATGCAGACGGCGGGTCCAAAGTCAGCCATATTGAAATATATGTATAGGTCGTGTATCCCCACCACGACTTCACTTTAATTGCCAATAATAAGATTACCTCGGGTGAACTCAATGAGTTTTTGTGTCGCTGTGATAGTTCGACTTTTTCCACAGATACTTTAGAGTCTGACTTCGACATTAATTGGAAGCTTAGGGGTGCGGATGATATACCGCAGAGTGTTGTAGTGAAGTCCTTGCCAGTATTGGAGAATTATAAAGTTCGTTTATTACTCCTCCTTTGCTCAGGGAATCTTCCTAAGTACCTGGGAACAGGAAGTGCTAGGGGCTTTAAAAAAGATTTCAACTCCATCCTCGGATTCTGACTTCTATCACCCTACTGTATTTTCTTTTCAAGGTGCTTGCGAAGATTGCACACTACCAAATTAACAGCTATCTCTCAGGAGCCGGCATGCTCGATCCTTTTCAGGAACGCTTCTGACAGCATTTCAGCTTAAACTAACAGCTGACATACGCTTAGGCATAGATAGAAGCTGTTACTCTTCGATATCAACAACGCGCTTGACACCATCTCTCCTAGGAGACTGTTGAATCAATTGCGCGATCTCGGGTTCTCGAGGTCAGCATTTCTGTGGATTAAATCGTATTTACAAGGCCGTACACAGCGCGTTCAATCTAAGGATGGTTGTTTCTCGTAGGTTTAGGTAAATTTAAGTATACCACAGGGGTCGGTCCTCGGGCGTTTGAACTTCAGTTTCTACACCAATGACCTTAAAGACCTCTTTGACTGTTGGTCGGTCAAGCACATGCTATATGCCGCTGACCTTTGCAGGTAAACTTCTGGATGGCACAGCTCGGCTGTCTGAAGTGGCACGATTAGTGTCATGAGTGGATCGCTTGTACCTTTTCCCGACACCTTCGTGAATTTCGGTGTTATATTAGACAGTAAATTAACGTGGAAACGGCAGGTCGGTTGTATAACTTTACAGTCCTTTACAGCCTGCGGTTTATAAGGGCATGTACCACCGAGACTTTGCGCAGAAGACAGGTTGAAGCTCTAGTCTTATCTTATCCTGACTACATTGAAACTATTGACTTATGCCCAGTATCGTCCTCATCAAGTTCGGAATCCCGCGGGTTCACGGCGATGGATCGTGTACCACTAAGTGGTGAAAAAATTAATCGATAATCAATAATTGTTAATCTCGTTTAGTATCCGCACCCGTCAAAAAAATCACGCGCCAGGATTCGTGTGAGTTGTGCTGCAACCGATTTTACACACGGCAAATCTGTGCGAGTTCCATGGCACTATTGTTATAGATGCTACGACTGGGTATGCCCTAGCTGTACATCTGATCTGCGTTGTGCACATTTTACCTAAAACGTAAGCACTGATTTTTTCTTTTTTAGTTTAGAAAGTAGGTACTTTTAACAGAATGCCGTCGTGAAATTTCTATTATTCTGTTACTATTATTTAGGAAAAATTTAATTTATAATTACTACAAATGAAGCGTGAACGAAAGAGCAGAATTAAAATTCTCGTATTCACCGGTGGAGAGCGATAAGTAGCTCGAGCGCTGATGGGATAGCAGTTATAAGTACATCATGTCATACATGTGTAAATGCATAATATATGTTCATAGTAAAAAGTATGCGCGATAAGGGCGCGAAATGCTGACCAACAGTGAGAGAGAGAGAGAGAGAGAGAGAGAGAGAGAGAGAGAGAGAGAGAGAGAGAGATAATGTTTATTTGTAACCTTTTACAAAATTTAGTCTTTTAATCCAGTCTTAATATATATACATTCTTTCTCGCTTTGCGATATCACAGTCATGCTTATATCTAAAGTTTAGTCAAATAAATTTAAAAATAAAAAATAGTGATATCACAGATAAGTTACAAATACAGTAAAAATTCAGTCTTTAAAATCTATCACGTCATTTCTTTAAAAATTAAATCTATATACAATATAGCCTACAAACAAGTTACAGCGAGGTTGCGCCAGCATTCACACCCATCCCTTGCACAACGTCTGTCCATTCTTTCTTTAAATTACATACATACTCGAATAATGACATGAAGGATGATAAATTAGGACAGGCTCACATGTCGCTTAACCTATATTTAACAATCTAATATAGGTTGAGAAGGAATCTCCTCAAAGCAGTCTTGAATCTACTGAGTGATGATAGATGAAGAATTTCAGCAAGGAAACAAAGCAAGGCAATTGGACGAAAGTCCGTGAGCGATGATGGTGCTGTATTTTTTTAAGAGGCCTTACCTTTGCCCTCTTTTACAGGGTCAGATAAACACCCCTGCGTAGAAAGGAATTAAATAGATTTACCATGAGCTTCCCTATGAAAGGGAGGGCCTTAACGATAACACGTTGAGGAATATCATCCTTCCCTCGGGCCTGTGACCAAAAGTGAAAGATGGCAAGAACCACATTTGCTGTGGTTACCTCTTTAAATGAAAAACCGCCTTCTTGCGCGCTATGAATAATTCTTGCCCTCTCGTCACCGTCGTCTCGATCAGAGACCGACACCCCGGCAAAGTGCTCATTCATTAACTGCTGCCATGAGATTATTGCAGAGACAGTCCAACGCACCCCCAGTATCACAGTTATTGTTGTTTAGTACCGACCAGTCACAGCAAGACAAATATTCTACCTGTGAATTGCATAAAATATACCTTTAAAAGCTCGATAAATAAATGTGTAATTTTTCACCGGTTGTACGTGACACAAAATGCTAACCTCAATGATATTATGCTTACTGTGAAAGCTAGCCGGCATGTTTTGTTTGTCCGCGATAGTATTACTGTCATTGACAAGAATAACGTCTATCTATATGTAAATATGATGTGTTGCACCATGCTGGACTAACTGTAGCGAAAGCTCCACTGAAAGTTTGCGAACAAACTTAGCATCATCGCTTTGTTTAAGGAGATCGGCATTCAGATCCCCCATTATTATTTTATGGCTGTAATCAAAACTAAAAGTTCGTGATCTATTTAGCAAGTCGGAGTTCTTGACATAAGGTATTTTAGGCGGCCTATAAATACCAGAAACGAGAATAGCCGTAGAGTTGCCCTCCTGAACACTGCAAAAAATGTATTCAGGTTTTCGTTGCAAACCCTTGCCTTCCATATTTAATGTTGCTAAAAGAGTTGTGTTCAGTCCTATCCCAAATAGATGGTAGGAGGAATTTGCATGAAGATATTGACGGATCCGCTCAATTCGCGCTCTAAGAGAGTTCACATAAAGGAAGCACGCACGCAAGATTCCTTCATTCCCTTTGCAGCCTCCAGAAAGTCCTCTATCCAGCCATGCTTTGTCTGTTTTCGTTTCTGCTCTTATTATTATTTTTTCTCCTCTTATCATTGCTGTTATCTATATTATTTTCTTTAGTATTTTCTTCATTTACTACACTATTATTTATATCTGTATTACTATTTTCCAAATTTTTCTTTGTTTATTGCTACTGATACTCTCTCTCCCGCTCACTCTCACGCTGTCGGTCTTTATTTTGGCTTTCACACTAATACTTTCAGTTATGCTGGTGTTACCACTGCCGCGACATTCCACACAGATAGATTTATATTTCCTTGATTTCTGTGATTTTATATTTTATATTAGTGCCCACTTCGGTTACACTTTGCGCATAGAGAGAGAGAGAGAGAGAGAGAGAAAGATAGATAGATAGATATATGTAGCGCACTGCCCAAAGCGGGTCGCGCTATTTCGCCTAACCCTAAGACGGGAGAATGCGAGGAAGAGAAACAAGGTGAACTCGTGAATCAGGTAAAATAAGATTTATTTGCTGGCTCTTTTCTACAGTCGAGCGGAATGGCGGACGGCGGTCCTTCCCAACTCGATGGTGCAGAGCGGACTGATGTGCGCAGCACACTTGGACGGAGAAGAAGTCAATTTGTTAAAAGGCATTTGTTAAACAAACGAGGATCAGAATAAGGGACGCGGTCGGATGGACTGCTTCCGACGATGGCGCCGAACAAGAGCTGGTGGCGTGGGGTGGACCCCCACATATATACCC
>UELU01099729.1:0-14201 GCA_900490025.1 Megastigmus dorsalis
TTAAAATCTTTACATTTAGAAAAAGATAAGATACCACTTTTTTATCCCTCCCCTCTGCTTAGCCCATTATTTACTGAGAAGTTTAACTGCAATATCGCATTTAACATTGACCACATAAAGTAAAATCGATACTTTAAATGACCATAATAATAATGATCTTTCTTTATATTATACTATACATGCGTCCACATATTAACATCCGTGTATTTTAATGTGTATATATATATATAATATGTGTGTAATTCCTAATTTATTGAGAACAAGAAATACAATTAGATTCGTCTAAAAATAAGAGAAATTTATTAAAACATAATACATTAGATTAATATAGTACAGTATTTACACGTGGTCAACTAACCTAAAAATAAGAGAATCAACAATTAGATGTTCATGCTCTCATTTCTCTGTTAATCGAAGTCAATTTTAATATGTTTTAATAGAAATTTATTTCACAAGGTTTTCTCACTAAATTTCTGAAATACTCTTTCAAGATTTAAATAAAATAACTTTTACAAAGTTTCTTAAGTAATAACTCCGGGATCTTTTCTCTCTCTCTCTCTCTATCTCACTCCCCGATGTATGGCGCCACCTCCCAGCAGTTGATCATTCAATACACATCCACATGTATACAAAGCTTACATATATATATATATATATAACACTTCTGCATGTTTGGATATTATGTATTATAACGGCCGCGGATTTGAGAAAGCTAGTCGGCGAATGGTAGATCCCTGTGATACCGGCATGAGTAGTCGGTAGGATCTGTAGCCGAGTCGAGGCCAGTGCGGCGTTGGCTCAGTGTTAAGGAGCGCGCCTTTGGATCCTTAGGTCTTCGGTTCGAGCCCCGCGTCCGCGTACTTTTACCTCGATTTTCCCTAAATCCTGCACCGTTACAGTATATGAATAAATAAATATAATATCTTACGTATTTTATAGTATTGGTCCTTTTTTTTCCTTGATATATTGAAAAGGGTATTGAATATCCAAATCATCTTACACTTTAAATTTTTGCAATGTGTGATTTGATTAAAAATTTTACCATAAATCTATTTATTTCCACTGTAAAACTTATCTTAAAATATGTTTTGAGATAACATTTAATGAGTCAATTTATATTATTTTTAAGACGTGTATGTTTTTTCTTTCTTTTTTTTAGCGAACGTGAAGTGCAACATAAGTGCGGTCATCTTGTTATCCTATGGATAGTCTCAACCCCAGAACCTACGTTCCTCTGCATCGGATGAGGGAGATTGAGCTCAACCCAAGTACCCACGTTCCTCTGCGTTGGTTTAGGGATGTTCCTATTCCATAGCCTGGCGCCCCGCACTTCTTTCTCATTGCTCTGCCCTCCTCTTCTCTTCCTTTCGCAGCTCTTCGATGACGATGACTTCCCTGGAGAAGTCCGTTGTTGCATTTCATGCAATTTCTGGTGTGTGTGTGTTTTCTTTTAAGGATGAAGCGAAAAAATTATAATAGTGAGTGTGTTCATAAATATTTTTTAATATTATTTTTTCGATTTTTAAATATTGTTTTTACAATTTCTATTACTTAAATCTAAATTTTAATATTATAGCTGACAAAAAATCAGATGACGGGCATAGCAATATAAGCATGTGAAATTGAGCCAGTATAGTACATCGTATAAATATACATATATATATATATATGTGTGTAGCGCGTTACTTAAGGCGAGTCGCGCTATTTCGCTCTACCTTAGAGTCGAGAAAATGCGAGGAAGAAGAAGGTGAAACTCGTAATGTTTAATATTCTTGTAGCGTTTATTGTTCACTCTCTCTTCAATACAGACACGGAAGGGCGGACGAACTGTCCTTTTTATCGCGATAGCTTAGAACAAAAACTAGTGTGCGCAGCACGCTTGGGGGGAAGTGAGCTCTTCTCTTTTTCTTCGCCATGCGACTGTTTCCGACGGTGGTGCCAGAGAACAGCTGGTGGTGAGGTGTGGACCCCCACATATGTATTGTACAATTATACTTTAATTACTTTACATCTTACACTCTAAACCCCAAAGTAGAAAAATTGACGCAGAAAAGTAGGAATTGAGAGATTCCTGCTTTAGAGCAGTAGAAAATGCGATATTCCTACTTTAGTAAAGTAGAAAATATATACTTACCGCTAGATCGATTCTTCAGAATTTTTGTTTTTAGAAAAACTTACTTAACATATATTAGATTATACAAGATTTTTATTATCTATTATATGTTAATTAAGTAAATACATAAGATAATTAAAGGTGTTCAAAAATAGTACTTCTTTTAAAACTTCAGATGTTATTTAAATATTATTTATATAGCCGTCACTTAGAAGATTTAGTTCTACGGAATTCATGTGCAATATTAGCAATATTGGTTCAATTTTCAGATACCTAAGTTCATTCATAATTTTTATCTCTCTCTGTGCCTTTGCCTCCAGGTCATTATTAATTTTTCTTTTCTATGTAAAATTCTCTCGAAGCACCCTTTTTTATGCCAAAAAAGACATTCGACATTGCTTTTTATGCCGAACTCGAATTGCTCACAAACTTAAATTCGTATTCTCGAAATTCCGAGAAATACTGCCTTTTGGTTTATATTGGCCCCAATACTTCTCGTTCCAAGTTGGAATATTTTGAAATATTATTCCAACACGAGATACTGCTTGTACCCATGCTTCCAGAGACAAAAGAAAAGGACACTGTAGTGAGAGAGAAGGATGCTACACACAACAACATTTCGATTAGGTGTCGAACTAAAGCGCACCAATCAGCAAGCGATGCGACCACAGCGCGATGGACGCCGTGAGCCTCGACGGACTCGGCGAGGCTTGCCTCGAAGACTTCTCTTCTGGCTACCGAACGAATGCCGAACATCATCTCCCGATTCTACCGCGCCGGGTAGTTGCGATCTTCTATATCACGTAAAAGTTCCAGTTTGCGATCAGCGATAGCGCTCATTCCTTTTTGTTGACAGCGCTCGTTCGTTTTGAATTTATGTAGTACTAACTTTTGATTTTAAAATTGTAATACAACTGCCTCGCTTTTCCAGGCCCGATGCCTTATTAAAATCGTTTCGTTACGAGCAGGAGCTACAAAAGGGTAGGATTTGCCTTACACAGTTTTACAGATTTCAATTTAATTTAATTTATAATTTTTGTACCTACATTGTGGCTTTAACTCCGCGCTAGAGTGCCTTCGCCCTTGCGCGTTTGTAGTTTTCTTTGATTTAAATTTTTCACGCACATGTCCGTACGCTCGAGACTTGAGGTGGAGCAACGCTAAATTTGGTGAGCCATGTGACTCAAAAATATTATAAAGCGTCTTGCGTGCCTCTTCAAAGCAAATATTTTATTTCTTATTGCATTTAAAATAAATTTATGGTAGAATCACTTAAATAATTAGCGTGACTGCGACAGGCTTTCGATATTGGGCTAGACTCACTGATTATATTTTATTTGCATCAATGAAAATAGTATGACTCTCAGAGGTCTTTTGTAATTATTTATTTGCCTATTAAAAGACTCAAATTGTTAAAGATCAACTCCAATTCGTAGAGTATAAACTTATTTATTTTGATTGTTTAATATTTTTGAATGTATATGTACGTGTCTGTCCACAATCCGGAACTCAGCTAGAAATGCGAACGTCTCTGGCCGTTCGACCTCACGACTCTGCCTCTGGCTAGTCACGCATTCGAGCACTTTGTCATCTGCATCGTGTAATAATTCGAAAGATTGAAATTGATAATTAATCGAGTGGCACTGTTCGCTTTTAAAGTACTCATATTGAATAAATTTAAAAACACAGTGCCTGGCACCCTGATTTAATCTGCCTATGCAGATAAATATTTAGCAGGGAAGTTACCGAGTCACTCCCACGCTCAGTTAAATTCCCCCATTGTAATATCAAGGGCAAAAAAGGACCAATACTATAAAATACTCAAGATATTATACTTATTTGTACATATATATGCTATCCAAATCTGCACAAGTGTTTATATATATAAATTGAAATACATGGATGTTAATATGTGCATGCCTATATAATGTAATGTAAACAAAGAATATTATTATTATGGTCATTTAAAGTATCGGGTCGCTGAATCCGAATGCGTGGTCCACTTGACCCGGTCACGTCAGGGTCAAAGTCAGGCCAAGGTCAAATTCAGAAAATAAATCGCAAACAAAGTTAACTAGTATACCTATATGTTTTTGGGGTCGCTGAATCCGAATCCGTGGTCCATTTGACCTAGTCACGTCAGGTTCAAGGTCAGAAGAAGGTAAAATTTAGAAAATGTATCGTGTAATTCAGGTGTTTCGTGTAGTAAACTATATCATTTCGTTAAAACGCGCCATGAATTCCATGTATTTATTTCTCGCTGAAAACAAATCCGCAACCCGATTAACCCCTACACGTCAGAATTTTTTTCTAACCTCAAGAAATACCTCAAAATCCACCAAAACCATCAAATACATTGCTTTATCTATAAAACTATCTCTAAAATCCCATAACCACTCAATCCCACGACCCGAAGATACCGCAGGACCTTACTTCAATAACCCCATTACCCAATAAATTCCGATTATCCCATAACCCGATGACTCCATAACCTAAGACAATCTGCTCTTCCTTACTCTTTTATCCTCAAATGACCTGTGAAGGGGACTGCGTTTGCGCTTTTTACTATTGTCAGCGTTCTCTCTTTTTGATGTCCAACAGTCAGCCATCATATGTGCATTCCACCTACCCTGATAACGTCTTTCCATTTCCTTCAAATCTTGATGAAAGCGTTCTCCTTGTTCTTCGCTGTAATCCCCAAGATTTTGTGGGAAGTTATCAAGATGCGAATCGAGAAAATGCAACTTGTAACTCATCAAACAGCCCTATATCTCGTAGTTTTTGAGCATTTCAACTACCAATTCCCGACTCTTGTGATTACCCAAAAAAATTTCAACTGCGCTTTTAAAACTCAGCTATGCAGCTCGTTCTTTCTCGGATATTGTGTTAACGAAAGATTCATCTCTTAATAACTTACGAATTTGAGGTCCATCAAAGATACCATCTTTCAATTTTGCACTAGATAAAGCTGGAAATTGTTTAACCAAGTAAGTGAAACATTGTCTTTCCTTATCCAAAGCTTTTACATATTGTTTCATTAAAACAAGTTTTATGTGCAAAGGAGGAAGGAGAATCTTTGAAGGCTAATCAAGGGTTTGTTTATGATGTTCATAGATCCAGTTAGCAATGTTACTCGAGTTGGTCAATCTTTTTTAGTATAATGACGACTGCGATCTGGACTGTCCCACAGGCACAGAAAGCATGGAAACTTCGTGAAACCAGATTGCTGACCCAGAATTAGCGTGAGTATCTTAAGTTTTTTTCGTTTGCTTAATCGGTGGATATAATTAGAAACTTTTCGATGCTGAAAACGTTTTTATTTCTAATTTTTTGGTATCCGCTAATAATTTAGCACAATGAATCAATTGTGTTCCTGGTATTGTTTTTGCCGATTCTAATCGTTGTTTTAATTTTTCAAAGGTTAATGAATATTCATTTTTTGATGAGAAAAAACAAACAATATTTTTAAAGCAATTGCTTACCCAATTGTAAAGATCTTGGGGCGTTAAAATGTAATTATCATTTACTTTACGCAAACTGGCGCGTCTGGCGTTACTTTTGACAGAAGCACCGATGACATCACATGCATTTTTTTCGTGCGTGGTGGCATGAAAGTGCCATTCTGCTTCGACAGAAAAGTCTTCATAATGATGAAGGAGATTCTGAAAGTTCTATTTATTTTTAAAATGCTGCGCTGCTCCATCAGTAAAGTACATAACTTTTTTGACACAATTGTAAGAATTTTTGAGATAATTTAAAATAATATTTTGGATACAATTAACTGCTACCGCATCGTGAGTTAAATTATCTGAAAAAACTACTATGCTTTTATGCTGAATTTTTTAGTCCTGTCCTCTATAATAAAACACACCTGTTACTAAACTGCATTGGTTATTGTTGTAGTGAAATGATTGAGCTGCATCTTGGGCAATAAAAGCATAGTTTTCTGAGAAGTCTAAAGAAATTAAGAATTCTCCTGTGGATAAAGATTTTCTAAGGGTTTGAAAATGAGTAGATTGTTGTTTAGAAATAAAAGAATGAGCCTTAAGTTTATGTAAAAGAGGAAAAAAAATATTAATAAATGATATACTAGGAACAATTTGTGTCTGTAATGTTGATCTATCGGTAGTCTGCCATATTTGAAATTGTATTTTGTTAATATCAGAACTTTCAAGAAATAGGTGTAAATCCATTTTTAATGGCTCTATACCAGGACAATTCTGACATTTATTTAAATAACACTTTGAAGTAGGATTTTTACAAACTATTTCTGCTATACAGTCTTTGTAAGTACTCATTTTGTCAAAAGAAATTCCAGGATTTTTCAACCCTGCTAATAAAAGTTTAATATTTTGATGGTAAACACAAACACATACAGAATATGTACCAGTAGCCCCAGCTAAAACGCAATAATGAGGACGATATTCAGCAAATTTACTAAACCCAATTTTTAATAAAGGATGCAATTCTTTGAATTTCAAGTATAATTCTCGGAGATTGCACAAAACAAGTCTTTTTTGAATATATCTCTTTGATCCATCGTCATTTTTTATGCACTTGTTGTCTTTATAACCGGGCATAATTTTACTATTGTCTCATTTCATGAGACCATAAACATCATTGCAATACACCAATTCTCCTTCTTCACTAAAGTATTTTCGTAAATGCTCTTCTCTATTACGATAAAACGAAACTTTCGTTCCTTTGAAGAGCATATTTCTTTCTTTCAGTCTTGAAGCTAGCAATTCTGCTCCATCTTTTGACAGCGCAAGGTCTCTGACTAAATCATGCAGATCACCTTGATTGAACGTCCGTATTGTGGTATCTTGGTCTGTCGATACATACGCTTCCTGATCTTCATCATCATTATTACTTTCACTACTTTCTTCTTCAATGTCTTCAATGTCTTCTTTGCCTACTTTACCATTTATTCACGGTATAATCTTCTTTTCCACGATCTTTACACTTTATAGATGCTTTTATTTTGCTTTACACTTCTGCATATTTTATCTATAACCACTTAATTTTTGTTTAGTGCATATAAGCTCGTGTTGAGTTTCCGGGTGTTGATGAAAGTTTGAAGAAATGAAAGTTTCATTTTATCGTAATAGAGATAAGAGAATAGAGATAATGATTGGAGGCTATTCATAGATTCCACTAAACGAAGTCTCAAAGCAGTGTTATTACATAATACAAATGTGTATGCTCCTGTAACCGTAGCCCATTCGGTAACGCTTAAGGAAAAATATGAAAATATTGAGATGGTTTTGAATAAGATTAAATACACAGAATACAATTGGCAGATTTGTAGGGATCTTAAGATACTCACGCTAATTCTGGGTCAGCAATCTGGTTTCACGAAGTTTCCATGATTTCTATGCCTGTGGGACAGTCGAGATCGCAGTAGTCATAATACTAAAAAAGATTGGCCAGCTCGAGTAACAATGCTAACTGGATGTATGAACATCATAAACAAACCCTTGGTTGAGTCTTCAAAGATTCTCCTTCATCGTTTGCACATAAAACTTGTTTTAATGAAACAATATGTAAAAGCTTTGGATAAGGAAGGACAATGTTTCACTTACTTGGTTAAACAATTTCCAGCTTTATCTAGTGCAAAACTGAAAGATGGTATCTTTGATGGACCTCAAATTCGTAAGTTATTAAGAGATGAATCTTTCGTTAACACAATATCCGAGAAAGAACGAGCTGCATGGCTGAGTTTTAAAAGCGTAGTTGAAATTTTTTTGGGTAATCACAAGAGTGGGGAATTGGTAGTCGAAATGCTCAAAAACTACGAGAAATAGGGCTGTTTGATGAGTTACAAGTTGCATTTTCTCGATTCGCATCTTGATAGCTTCCCACAAAATCTTGGGGATTACAGCGAAGAACAAGGAGAATGCTTTCATCAAGATATGAAGGAAATGGAAAGACGTTATCAGGGTAGGTGGAATGCACATATGATGGCTGACTACTGTCGGACATTAAAAAGAGAGAACACTGACAATAGCAATAAGCGCAAACGCAGTCCACTTCACAGGTCATTTGAGGATAAAAGAGTAAGAAAGAGCAGATTGTCTTAGGTTATGGAGTTATCGGGTTATGGGATAATCGGATTTTATTGGGTAATGGGGTTATTGAGGTAAGGTCCTGAAGTATCTAAGTGTCGTGGGATTGAGTGGTTATGGGATTTTAGAGATAGTTTTACAGATAAAGCAATGTATTTGATGGTTTTGGTGGATTTTGAGGTATTTCTTGAGGTTAGAAAAAAATTCTGACGTGTAGGGGTTAATCTGGTTGCGGATTTGTTTTCAGCGGGAAAAGAATACATGGAATTCATGGAGTGTTTTAACGAAATTATATAGTTTACTACACGAAACACCTGAATTATACGATATATTTTCTAAATTTGACCTTCTTCTGACCTTGACCTGACGTGACCGAGTCGAATGGCGCATGAGGCGTTCGGTTTAGCCCTCCTTCTAGCCTCTGTAGCTCTTCTCTTAGCTTTCTGCGCACGCGCACCATGCCCTACTATCTCCTGTGCAGAATCCAATTGCGATACCTATTTCTCAAATAAAAATGTGTTGTGGGTTCAATCGTACTTTTCAATGTTTCAGAATATTCTATTTAGTAATAGGGTTGTGCCTGTGGTGTGTTTCTTAGAGATATGCATATAAATTGATACAATATAAGCAAAAGGTCACCTAACCTTACAATTTCTCTAGTAGCCGTCAGAATGTTTTTTTATTTTATTGCAGAATTTCGATACACGAAGACCAGAGGCACAAAATATATTTCATTTTCTATCATTTCCCAAATTATGAAGTGATTATGATAATCACTTCAATCATAAATTGAATAGTTAGAATACCGGTATGGTATGTCGCATTTTTTAAGTACGGCTTCCCCTTAAGGTTTGGATAAACTTAAGTGCCGGAAAGGTATTCATAATCTCAGATTACGCCTGAATTAGAAGTTTTGATCTAAACTAATGAAATAACTTAATAATAAATACAGCTATGATATAAAGAGAAGCACTGCTTTTGAATTAAGTTTATTCGTAACTGGACAGAAAAATAAAAGTGTAGCAGGTCTCATTCGATGTAATCAGAATTCAATGACATTGCCAGAATTAATGTAAAATTTTTGGTTTAAAAGACAAAAAATTTATTTTCCGAAAAAATTTTTTTAGCGAATATTTCTGCCATATTCTTGTAGACGGGATAAAAATAAGTCGAAATAGTCGTTTTGGGTTAGCGATAATATTTTTATCCTTTAGTAATAAATATTAGAAATATTTATTATTCACCGTCGTTGCCGAAATTACGGGACTAAAATGACCGTTCCAGTTGGGTTCGTCGTTGTCACGTTACCGAGCGGCGAGCGGAGTGCGGCAACTTCACTCCGGTCTCCGATGATCTCGGAAAAAAGTGTCTTTAAGGCTATGGAGAATACCGACGATACGGAGTATCGTTTTGTCAATTTGTTGATATTGTCAACAAAATTGAAATGGAGGGTAATAGATGGCGGTAGATGAATATTTTCAGATTTGCATTATTTTTTTTTTCTCGAGAACCAAGTAGAGACGAACCGGCATAATTATTTTTTCAAAAGTGGAAAAATAATTAATTAATTTATGGTTGAGAACACTAAACCAGGGGATTAAGATCTGTTAGTCAAAAATTTAAGAATTTTTCGTTCATTCTTTGGGTTAAAACTCAATCTTGTTATTCGATTTTAAATTCCGAAACTGAAATCCGTGGGTAATAAAGTGTTAAAAATGTTTGTCAGCACTGCTTATGAATATATCAAAATATTATCTCGTATAGAAAACTAACGGACATTTACAGGGCTTTGTAATAGTGAACACAACTTGAACGTCCACGTTCTATTCAAACGTTGACTAGAAAACGTTCGCCATAAAAAATTTACAATAGATTTCAAACAATCTAATAAAATATATTTGAATAGATCTCATATAATCAAAACGAATAATTAACTAATAATTAGATGTGCATGGTTCGCAAACGGCAATGTCAAGCATCTGCACTATACTAGTTCGGATATTCCATATTCTATAACTTTCTTAAGGCTTATACTTTGCTCGGAAAATCTGAATTATAAGCCTAAATTTTCAAAATAAGCAGCAGAATCCTTTTTAACGAGGTTAATTATAAATTTATTAATTATTTTTCCACTTTTGAAAAAATAACTATGTCGGTTCGTACTCTATTTGGTTCTCAAGAAAAAAAAAATAATGCAATGTTGAAAATATTCATCTACCGCCATATTTCTAATATTTCTTACGAAAGGATAAAATAATTATCGCTAACCAAAAACGACTATTTCAACTTACTTTTATCCCATCTACAAGAATATGGCAGAAATATTCGCTAAAAATTTTTTTCATAAGGAAAATGCAATGACAATAATTCAAAATACTGCAAAAATGTGCAATCGATGTTCAAATATTACGGGAAAATTTTTTTCATGATTCTAAAATATTTTTAAAATTTCTAAATTTTTTTTATAATAGTTCAAAATTTCTAAATTTTTTCACTTATTTTCGTGAAAAACGCCATATTTTTTTCGAGAGTGCTTTAGCAAAAAATAAGTCTCACAATTCGAAAGAACAGGTTAAAATACGCAGGATAAGATCTTTCAGAAATTTTTCAAAACCTTCTTTTTAGTTGTAAAAGAACCCTCTAAGAAGTTGTCTGAAAAATTGCTTATTAAATTTTGAGCTTTTGGGATTTTGCGAAATATGGCCATTTCGAAGAGGTTAAAAATATTTTAGAATCATGAAAAAAATTTTCCCGTAGTATTTGAACATCGATTGCACTTTTTTGCAGTATTTTGAATTATTGTCATTGCATTATCCTTATAAAAAAAATTCTTAAAGTTGAAAATTTCCAAATTTTTTACCTTTTTTTTCGTGAAAAACACGCCATATTTTTTTGTAGGAGTATTTTAACAAAAAATCGGTATCCTCATTCGAAAGAACAGCTCAAAATACGTCGGAAATGATCTTTTTCAATTTTTTTCAAACCTTTTTATTAGTTGATAAAAAGCCTTGAAAAATATGTTGAAAATTCGGGGTCTTGGTCGTTAATGGGTTAATGCAAAATGAGTAGCTATCTTCTGTCTTTTAACGCTACTATGCTCAGTACGCTATTTTTTAGCGTATTTGGAAGTATTGACAAACTTTCAGTTCATGCTACGCAGTAAAAAAGAAGAAAGTTATGCAAAACTTTTTTGGTTACCAGTCGGTATAGAAGACGAGTACGGACTCCCCTTAATGGGTTATTGTTCAATCATTAAGAACATTTATTCAATTATTTTGCGACAGCACGCTCATATATACGCGAGCAATCGCTAATATAAGAGCAAACGTGTAGGACCCACCGAGAGCACACAGTGGAACCAACGTTGTCTAGCAACGACGCTGACGTCACGCCGCTGCCTATTGCCACCGATTCGGAGCCTTTAAAACCGTGCGTAAGCTCACAAATCGTCAGTATTCGACTGGTGCTTCAGGCGTGCAAGCAGCTCCTTCATGCCTGACGCAACTACGAGTCCTTTACCTTACCTATCTGGTACTCCTGGTGACGTCATCGTCAGCATACCCTATACTTCCGCCTTAATTTGAGGTGCTTCTTAACGTAGGTGTACATGGGTAATTTGAGTACCCCACTCCGCCGTCATAACTATACACTGCCCTGGCGCTCCAGGTATGTATAGTCCATAACAGCTCTCCCTCTGCCTTTCTACCGCTGGCACTCCAGAGTAAAAAGTCCGAGTGTCAGTAATTGGTGCAAGAGACGTTCCTCTGCACCAATTACGGGATACGTCGGATTTTACCTAGCGATTTAGCCACGTTTCGGCTCCCGTACTCGCGACCAGCGAAAGTCGGTAACTGAGGAGCCCCTCGTTATCGACGCTAAGAAGTAAACGTCTCTCCGACCTTGCATTTTGACTAGAGTACATGGGGTGTCGGTAATTGGGACACCGTGTCCCAAAGATTTACGGGATTTGCGTATATTCGGCTCTAGAAGCCTTCTATAATCATGTACATCACGGTCGCACTTACCTACTGCGTCGCACTTATATTAAAAACGCGTATATAAGACAAACTGAGAATCACCGATACTAACCTCTCTATGTAAATTTCTTCTGTTTCAGACATCACAAAGTGTGTCTCACTATTCACTTAATAAACATTATACTTTTATTACTTTTCCATAAACAAGAATCATTTATTTACGAGTTTTTCCCTTCCCCAGGAACCCGGTTTTGTCTGAGCATCCAGGGGAAGGTTCTAACTTTACAATTTTAACCCGTTATGTTCGTCAGAAACACGCCACATGAAAACTGAAACCCATAAAATAATTCAAATATAAAAAGTCTGTGTGGTCCTTACGTTTTAGCAGTTTGCCCTGTTTTTACAGAAAATTAACAAAATTGTAAATCATAAAAATATAAACTTTTAGAATTTTCATATTTTTGAAATATATTTTTTTGAATAACATTGTTATACAACATTTTTATATTATTTGCATCATGGGTACTTGTAGAGTATACAAAATACTATATTTCTATTAATTTTAAAATTCATTTTGCTATAACAGTTTATGGAGTATGATTAATTAAACGTCACATAAGGTCTTAATGAAAATATATAAACTTTATACAAAAAATGTCCCAGTCATTTTATGGTAAATGCGATATTTGTTTATGCTACAATAACCGTGCATATTGTTTCTATGTGCATCACAATGAAAAGAATTGATTTTTTGTTAATATGAACAATATAAAGAATTATGTAATAACATAATTTTAAATTATGAAAAATTGTATTCTTGATGCAATAATTTATTTTTCAAATTTTTTTTTGGTGTAATAATTTCTGCTAAAATAATTATAAAATATCATCATGTGAATTAGTACACCTTAACATATTGATACCTATATGCATTTAATTGGTTAAAAAATTAAAAAAAAAAATTAAAAAATAAAGAATCATCGACAATTCATTAAGACCGTATGTGACTTATACGTGATATTTCACAAAGTTTACTTGTAACTTTTAGGCCGCTAAAAACAACAAAAGGCATATATTGGAGCTCTAACTGACGCATTTATGTGAAAAATTTCAGACTTTTCAAGGATTTAAGGGGCGTCGGTCTTAAAGTGTTAAAAGTAATATTAGCATGAAGATAAATTTTCCTGCATCCAGATTTATAATTTTTTGAGAAAATTAAGATATTAAGAAAAATATCAATTCTCTTTGGTATTCAATAACAAGAGTAAAACTGCTCTAATCTTTTCAAAATTTATATACAAATAGTATTTTGTACCTTGACAGCAGTAAATTTTTTTATAACATTTGGTTCATAAGTTTTTAAGATATTCGTGTTTTTCAGATATTAACGTATTTTTTTAAAAATATTTTAATGAAATAATAGTTTGATGGACATTGATGTTTTACGTTTCATTTTATGTGATTTTCTAATACTTTCAAATTATAATGTCTTCAATTATTGTCACGTCGGATATATGAGATCCGTTCGCGAGCATAAAGTTTAAAAAAGAATACGTTAATGTATTTTTTTTATTGTGATAATTTTGAGTCTGGACGAATTCAATTTCCCTTATAAAGGTTTACAAATGTGTGTCGTTAATTACATCATTATTGACGTGTATACGAATTATAAGTAGGTTGCTTGTTTTGAAAGAGAGACGAAAATGCATCGTATGCATTTCGCAAATTTATCGTTGGTATTTTCGATTGACGATTGATCCAGTTTTTTGAACATAAAGATACGTCGTACGACGTAACACCTGGGGGGCCGAGATGCTGCATATCGGTACGATATCAGCGTAAATTAGAAATGTTATCAATCGTGAATCGATTACATGAATATTGTACAATTTTATATACCCATAAAGTAAACGGTGCTTATAAATAAACCGGAATGTGTGATATGATATTTGTAATTATTCTATTTATTCTATTTATCCTATTTATCTAAAGGTTGATAGTTCTAAAGTATTTTGCTTATATATATATATATATATATATGTG
>UELU01099733.1:0-11844 GCA_900490025.1 Megastigmus dorsalis
TCGGGCATGTTTGGATGGTGGGGGCGGTCAGATTGTCCTTTACTAATAAATGTTTATTTCAGGGTTAAATATAAGTTTATTTCAGATTCTTCGGGGATGATTATAAACAAGAGCAATCTGATTGCCCATGAATATTGATTAGACTGTAAGACCGATAGAAAGATCTTTGTCAGGTTACGGCATGAATAAAAAAACAATATATATTAGTTGTTTACTGCATAACATCAAATTCATATTTTCAACAATAAATTCTTCTGAATTTAGTTCCTGAATCAAGGTCAAGGTTACCATTGGATACCTTGCCTTGAATCCTGCATGAAACTTTTGTATTTACCAAAAATGCTTTGCGACAGTTAACCCATTAATCCGAAACTTTTTGAATACCTTGTATATCGTCGAGTCGATAGAAAAAGATTTTACCGTAACTTTTCAGATCAAAAGGGTTCTAGCTGAACTTTTCAGAACAAAAAGGTTCTACCTCACGATTACGTTTTTTTCTTGTGTGGAAATTAATTCATAATTAACATTGTACCAAAGATCTTCCTTTATCTACGTGCAGTTTTAGACTGAGAAGTAGGTTTTAATATTTTTTTTATATAAAATTTTACAGTTAGACAATTTCTACTATCTTAAAGTAAAAAGAAAAAACACATTCACGAGATAAAACTATTTTGAGCAAAAAAGTTGGGTTAGCATCTGTTTCCGCCGAACCGTCTATGAACATTTAATTAATTATATGATTAATTATTGAAAGATGAACCAAACATGGAGATTTAGATTTCATGCCATCTAATAAATACAATGTATAATTAAATTCATGATGTTTTAAAAGCATGTTTAATACGATAAAATGTTCATTATATTGTCAGGTGGTGATTACAACACGAGATAAAAAAATTTACAATGAATTATAGCAGTAATTTTGGGTGGTGGGGGCGGTCAGATTGTCCTTTACTAATAAATGTTTTTTCAGGTTTAAGAATAATTTTATTTCAGATTCTGCAAGGGTGATTATAAACATGGGCAATCTGATTGTCCATTAATATTGATTAGACTGTAAGACCAATAGAAAAATCTTTGTCAGTTTATAGTAGAGTACAGTCGACATAAGTAATATTTCTCAATGAATTATAGCAGGTATAAAGGTAGCAAAAATTCGAGTTTTTTTTATTCTTATTTTGTTAGATTTATTCATTTTTATTCTGATTAAATCTAATTAATTTTTATAACAAAAGTGCGGATTAATACAGGGGATCTCATATCAGATGGCCCTATAGGATCACATATGAGGTCTCTTAAAGGGTGACATATCGGATTCCATACGGGGTCTCTTACGGGGTCCCATATTGGGTCTCATATGCGGTTCCATATCGGTATTTTCAATATGGAGTACATCTTCAATAAAATCCAAATGCATGTATACATTTGCTAAAGCATCAGGAGCACTTTTTGCACATTCTTTATCGCTTGTTCGAATAAGGCCTACTATAACGCCTTCGTAAACTAAAGGACCGCCACTGTCACCCTAGAATATTACAACTTATTAAGTAATAATAATTTAATCTTATTATTAGGTCCCGTAATATTACAAAAAATATTCCCAATTCCAGTTTAAGATAAAGATTTGATAAAACTTGTTCAAAAATATTATATGTTAAAAAAACAGACTTACGTCGTAAACACCTCTGTTTGGGCCTGCATATATATACATATTTCATAAGGTCGATTATAATAAACATGTTATACCAATGGTCTCTTCGTTTTACTGTTAGTACCAGCAACAACAATCGTGTTTTTTATGGTATAGCGTGCATTAAAGCAATGAGCAACAGTAATTATTACATGTCTATCACTAATAATAGAAGCTCCACAAAGATGGTAGTTGGTAAATGCATTTCTTAATGATACGATGAATGGAATTTTATTCTCTATAACATCGACTCCGTTAACTATTGGATTACATTTAACTCCTAAAGATTTTTGAAATTAATTAATAACTCTTTTCACTAAAGGATAAAAATAAAAATAAACATAACATTCACATATGAAATTATTGATATAAATTAGTAAAATATTTATTTATAATTCTGAATACCCAAATCCCTTTTATAATTAGGTTATACCTACATTTGCAGCTTTCATTAATTTTACGGCTTCCTAATTTTAAAATCCCATTAGCCTTGACATTATTAAAACTAAAATATTTGTTTATATAATGGTTATTCTAGCTAAAGTTGTGTACAAAAAGTTTCGAATACTTGTTACTGTTGCAACAAAAACATACAAATGAGTAAACTTAAATACGCAATAGTAATGCAAATTTTATCTTCATTAATAAATTTAAAATAAATTAATAAGCTACCACAATAATTAAAGTTCATTACTTGACTTATTCATTAAGAGAATCAATATAAAACTTACCCATAGAAATAAAAATTACTTAAATAAGAAAATACTTGTTCAACTGACGCAGATAGGAAAAAAATTTAAATATACTTATATAAAATGTACTATGATTTCATGTGTAAATGTCATCATATCCTCGGGAAACTATATAATTTTATTGCTGTACAAATTCGATTTGCTGTGCTAATAAAAATATATATATATATAACTCATATGGCGACGTATCAATAATGGAGAAATATTTTATTGAACACGAATATTATAAAAAATATAATTGTTTTAAAACTATAATAATACAATCATCTATTTGATACTTCAAGCATCGACGATTAGCTTCCCCATATATAAATTAAAGAGTATTTTTAAATAAAATTTTAGTACTTCATATTTTATCGACTGATCCACTGCAATAATTTAGAATTCATTTTTTATGTAAGACATCATTACGTTGACTATGATCAGGCTAAACCTACTTCATGCTATTGATCATGGTACTGATCAGGACCTGACAGGATAAGCGTGACGTAAGTGATCAGGGCCTGTTCATGAGTCGTGGTAGACTCTTTTGATTTCTACTCGGGTAGACTTTGCAACGATCGAGAATACACCGGATGTAAACCTATGTAAACTATACTGATATATACGGGCAAGTAAAATACAAAATGTATAACATACACATACATTTAGCTTTAATTTAAATAATTTATAATTAAATTGAAGTATTTTAATAATAAATTTAGTGCAAAGCTTTAATTATAGCTGCTGTTACAATTAGGGCTACAATCAAGATAATACTGTCTACTTGATATCCGGACCTGATAAAATAAGCGTTACAAGTCTGATAAGGCCTTGATCAGGATACTTGATCAGGGACTGATTTCAAGTAGGTGTAGCCTGAAATCATTTCTACTCGAGGAATTGACAAAAATATTGTAATGAATGTTTATATTGATAAATATTGATATATATCAATATGTTTGTTTCAAATTTCATTCATATATAGATGTCGGGTACTAGTTTATGATTGCAGATAAGTCAGGAATCTACTGTTGGTATTTTTTACCAGATGTTTTATATACATCTTAATCCTTTCGGCAACGTCCATACCACGCTGAATACACCAGTTCTCGTCCGATCACTGAAGTTAAGCAGCATTGGGCGCGGTTAGTACTTGGATGGGTGACCGCTTGGGAACCCCGCGTGCTGTTGCCATTCTTTTTTTTTAATTTGTATGTTATATAATTATTTCGAATTCAATATTAAAAGTCATTCGAAGTTAATCACTAAAATTTTTGATCAGTAAAAATCAATACGGAGGTTATTGAAAACAATGCCATGATATTGTGTAACAAAAAGCTCTTTTACCTTCCCTAGTTTCAGAGAAAAGGATGTGTGAAATTTTGAAAACCAAAAGTTACGGATGGGAAGTTTTCAAAGTTTTTAAAACATCCCAAAACTAAAAAATAAAAAAAAAGCTATTCATTCATATATTTCTAAGAGTTGGTTGTAAAAAAATTTAACAACGTTTTTTATTATAAATATAAACCATATTTTATTGAGAATGAGGCAATGTATTTTTGTATGTTATGTTATTTTAGCTTATTTTATCACAAACATACATATTAGAATAAATAAATAAGTAAGTTTTTTTCATTATATTAGGTCCAAATATACTTTTCAAAAGTAGAAATATTATTATTACTTTTTAAAAATATAAATTTCATTTATTCTATTTTTCAAATGTCTAAATGACAATTACTACTTTTTAAAAGGTGAAAATTAAAAGTTTTTACTTTTATAAAGTAGTCGATTCCTACTTTTTTACGGCCGCTGGCATAGTTCGCATATCCCCAATTTTGAAAATTAACATGGGTAGTATATCTGTAGACATATAAGATTGATAGATAGGTTCCGACTACAGTCAGACAACATTTCCCTATTAATGAATAATACACTTGGCTAATTAGGGCCTGACTCGATTTTCGTTACAATCCTGACTAGGGACTGATCAGTTTGTAAGGTATACTGATCAGGGCCTGTTTTGATCCCTACTTAAATTTCTACTCGGGAGGTGTGAAGAATGGCATGAATTAGGTACAGCCTGATTATGCTGTTCAGTGCCTGACTATAACTTTATGAGCGGATTTAATTATTAAAGTAATTAAAGTGCATAACATTACAAAGCATACAACCTATTAGAAATTTAATTTACTGGCAAATTTACGCTTAAATATGCGAGATTTGTTTACAATCCGCTTATAATAATTATTTCATTGTCATGACCGTAACAGTATAATTATGATCCTGATCAGGCCCTGATTACATCGATACTTCATTTACTGATGGGGTTTACTAATATCACTACTCAGATTCAAATACAGAATTTCAAGGATATGATTCACCTATAGTAAGGCCCTTGTGTGATCTTAATATTATTTTTATGTCGGGTATTCTAATATATACTTGGAGATAAGTTTTAAACCTCGATGTTTATTACCTGATTTTTATCGTTCATCGGGACTCTATAAACAATTATAAGGACCTGAAATGACATCGCCATTGATTCTTAAGAAGATGCGTGACTAGGCGGTAGGAGAGCTCTGTATTTTTTGTATATTTAATGAGTTATAATTTGTTCATGTTATATTAGATGCTGGAATATAGTGGATGAAAAAAATATATTTCAGAATAAAAATCAAAATGAGTATATTTAAAGTTTTATTTTATTATGTAATAACACTAATTATTAAGTAACATTAGAGCTTATAGTATATCTAAGTACTTCATTATTTAGATTCGTGAAGACGATATATATATATCCTTACAGAGGAGTTTCCAGAAAAATGATATTTTTAAAGAATCTCTTGTTTGCTTCAAATTTCATTCATATTAGATACGCGTAAAATTGATCATAGTAAAATATTTTAGTATACATATCGAACCTGTGCTTGAATTTGGTGTTAAACAATAATAAATATAAAATAATAAGTCTAAAAAAAGTTGAACTTGTGATTCCTGGGATAATTTTGAAAAGGTTCTGTGAAATTGATTTATTGTAATGACTAAATTGAAGTTAATTCAGACAAGTTTAGTAAGATTTGAATTTTCAGTGTAGGTTTTCAACTTTATTCGCTTGTAAATGGGTCATTGTTTTAAATCGAATGTTTATCCGTACTCTTAATTATGGTATTTGTTACATACATTTTTGAACAGTCAATAGTTTTGAACAATAATATCACAATGCATTTAAAAATCTCTACTTTGGTTTAGAATAGCATAATAATCCCTTTCCGAAGCGCTAAAAAAATCCGTTAAAATATATATGCACACCATCATAATCACAAATCCATCATAGGACGAGTCTTTCCATCGGTGCCACCTCCACTTGCTCGTTCCACGAATTTTTCAAAATCACGAATGCGCGCAAGGCGGAAAAAAAAAGTTTGAAAAGCGAGAGCGCGTGGCGGCCGACTTTGCAACGGGCACGAAAACGAGTGATCCCCAAGAAATTCCCCAACAACGGTGCAGAGGCGGAAGCCTCATCGGCAACGTGCCCATATTGTTGATTTTCTTTCTCGGCAAGCGAGCGAGAAACGGGAGCGCGCGGCGGTCCACCCGCGTTCGATCGAGGAAAGGGCTTTTCCGGAAAGCACCGGGCTTCGGATAGGAAAAGCCCGGACGCGCTCTACTATGTGTGCATACGTGTGTCTGTGTGTGAGTGTGTGCGAGTGGGGCAGGTTGGAGGGTGGCAAAAAGCGTTCATGAATCGAAATGATATCGACGGGTCGTGAGGGGACTCGTGGATGCGCTGGTGCTGGTGCTGCTGCTGCTGGCCTCGCTTCTCAAAAATCTGTTGGCAATCACGTAGGAGCCTTGCCGGAGAGAGAGAGAGAGAGAGAGAAAGCCAGGATTTTCCAGCAGCCGCGGCGCGCGCGCGTGAAAAGGAATTCGAGGAATACATGCATTAAGGGAGTGAGCGTCGGCGACGCCCTCCGCGTCCGTATGTTTATTTTTCGCCCGTACCTCTGAAAAGAGAGAGAAAGAGAGAGAGAGAGAGAGAGAGAGGGAGAGAGGGAGAGAGAGAGAGAGGGAGATGCGAACTTCACCTACAGCAGTAGCAGCAGATACACACACGCACGGCAGTCACGTCGCTGTACAGCTCGCAGCCGTCTACCGCGTTCTTTTACTGACTCGCGGGATTCCGAATGTCGGCTCTAATAAGGACGAAGGGAAAAAAGGAGAACAACTATACGTACGTTGACGTAATATCGAATTCTGCGGGCCTGTCTGCCTTGGCTATATGCTGCCGCTTCTCTTTACTCCACGCTTTCCTTTCCTTCTTTATTTTTTTATTGTGTGTATTGTGCCGCTACGCTTTCTCTTTCTAAATATTTTGACGAAGGAAGCTTCAATCTGTATAAAAGTGATTTATAGCTTTCTACGATAAAAATAATACTCATCTTGTTAGAACGTGTTTTCCTTAGCTATATATATGAGAAGGATTTGCGTGACGAAAAAATTCTGTTTGACTTGCAATTACTTTTTTTATCAAGTCTCAACGTTATTCTTATTCGGAAGATTAAATGTAAATGTAAAATTTTGTTTTGAATAAAGTGAAAATTAAAATTTTTAATCTTCATCCTCGTTCGCTCGGTTATTTCTTCTTGGCCTAGAATTAAAAGTGTCGTGCAGGGAGTAGGTTGTGCCCTTTGTAAGAAAAAGTTGCGAGGTCAAAATTGAGTCTTGGGTTTCTGTTTTAATGCCGCGAAGCACCTTCCCAAAATTTGATGAAAAATTCAAGACACGCCGCACAAACGAAAATTCTCCCTCTCGGATAGCTTTTTCGAAAAGGTGAAAAGTGGCCTTTCACATAATTAAACTAACTTTTCGAAAATACCGAAGAAAACTCAAAGTTACCGAAACTAATAACCAAACTCTTATCCTTAATAAGATTATTTTAAAAACAAGCTATACCCATATATTTGTCATGAACATTAAAATACGAATTTAACTTTATAATGCTGAGTTATACCGCGAAATCGATTATGTATACATTTAAATCAAATAAAGCATTTGCAGAGGCATCTAAGTGGCGGTAATCCTTCAGCTTTCGGCAAAGCCAAATGCAAATAAATAATAACCGTACAAACGACCAACTGCGCAGAAATCGAACAAAATATCATTCTATAAGTACCGCAGTATCAGCAACAATACGGGCGGCACGCTATACACACACGCACGGTATATATATCGGTAATAGGAAATTATCGTTCGACAGTTTGGCCAGCTCGTAATAAACTCTTTGCTGGGGCTACGGAAGCGGAATGCAACAATACACGCAATTAGCTAATCCCCCAATACCGGGCATTATATCAGCCCCACTAATTCCGAAATATCAGACTCGATCCCTCTCGCCCCGGCAACTGCATTAAGCTTCTCCGTCTCGCTCTCTCTCTCTCTCTCTCTCTCACTCTCATTGCACCCTCGTACCGCGATAAATATCAAAAACTGCACAAGCCAGCTATTTTCCACGATTCCGCGGCGCAGCAGCAGCAGCAGCACTTCGGCATATACGAGAAAATAATATCGCGCGAGAAATGGCGATTTTGGTAAATGCAGCGCATAGCAGACGAGGAGCAGTAGGAAGGGAAGAGGGGGAGCGAGCTGTGCTTGCAACCGCTCGAACAATGGATCATACATATTTCTCTACGCTACGCTAAGCTTACCACCATACTCTGCCTTTCGGTTTTTTTTTATTTCTCTCTCTCTCTCTCTCTGTTTCTCTCTCGCGCGTTCCTTCCCTTAGTCCATTCGAAGATGGAATCCCCGGAAGAGAAGGAACGAAGGCGCGGAGAGCGCGAGGAATTCGACGCATGACGATAAAAGCGATTCTGCCCCCGGTCGATATCCAATATCCCAGGGAAACTGGATCTCGCCATATTGAAAGCTTCCTTTCGTCCTCTCTTTCCTTTTTCTCCATCTCCTCTTCCTTTTCCCCTTCGAGGCAGCCGCTACTGCTGCCGGTCCGCACACACGCACGCACACCAGGTCGCGCCTCTCTTTCTCCAGCTTCAGCTTCTCCGAGAGATGTAGCTCGCTCGGTGCTCCTGCTCTCCCTGTACCTTATGTGCCTCCTCCACTTGTTTCCGCGAAATCGAAAAGCTTTCTCTTCCCTTCCTTCTTACTGGCGCACTCGGTCCCGCCGGCATGCCGAGAGAGAGAGAGAGAGAGATAGAGAGGTACAGGTGTCCGCAGCTACTCAAGACACACGCCGAGAGATGCTCTTGGTATATAGCCCGCGTCCGCCTGTGCGCGCCACGTCAGCATCCAGTGTCCAGTCACTGCCTTTCGTATATATGGGAGAGATGTTCGAAGCTGCCAGTTCTTTATGGGGATTTGAAAATGGGATCGTGTTTCGCGTTCTCAAGAAGGATTTCACCCGCTACACCCCCGCCTCTCTATTCTCTTTCTCTACTGTCCGCTTCCCTTTTATCCCTTTGGTTCTATGATGGCTATTTATTAATATTGCGGATAAGATGCGTTTCGTGAGCCTTTTTTTTGGCAATTCTTTTTTCGTCAGTGGATGTTGTTTTGGGTCGTTTCGCTTGAAGCTTAAACTTCGAGATGGATAAACTTGGTATTTTTAATGGAAGCTATATAGGATCGCAATACTTTGGAAATGTAAAAGTTTTAAAAAGCTAAAGTATATGTAGAATTATTATAAGTAGTTTTGTATAAGGTTAAGCAGATGCTCATAACCCAGATACAGTTCGAGCACAATAAAGGAAAAATTGAATGAATTTAAAGCTACCTCTTATGATAAATATGTATTGATTTTGGATCCGCATAATTCAAAATGGACGGATACTCCCGTATCTGCAAAATTTTTTTTTTAAAATCCATAAGTCTGTAAAGCTTCTTTTCATAATAACTATATATTCTTCGTCTGCACGAATTCTCTCGTCTTTATGGTAGATTATGTTAATCTTATCAAATTTCTAGGCAGTGATAACAAATTTCTGGAATGAAAAGAGATTTTTACAAAAACGGGATCATCGCTGCATTTTTATTCAAATCAGCTGCTTCTGGCAGCATCTTAATATAAGTCCTGCCTTTAATATTTTTCTTTTCATTCTGAACTCAAAAAAAAAAATAAAGTCTCTAAATAGAATTTTCACGTAGATATATCGATTTTATATAATAACTTTTTCCAGTAAAATGTTGAAAGTAAGGCTTACGAAAATTAAAATAGAAGTACAACATCGTAGATAGTAAATCTCACGAGCTTTATCACGAGTAGCATGAAACTTATCTGTACCTTGTTATCTGTACCTTTTCACATCCTAAGTTCAAAATCAACTCCACTATAACAATACACATAAATGATAAAATTGAATCGTGCATTAAAAATATATTTCGCATTCATTATTCAATGGCTCGCGCATCTTTTCTCTCCCATTCAAAGCTCTAAAGATACATCGCTAACACGAAGCTAGAACGCATATATGCCCCCCCCCCAGCAGCAGCAGCAGCGTGTACATAGCTCGCGCGCACCGTTTCAATATAAAAAGCTCGTCAAGCCGAGAAAGCGCCAGCTGAAATCACATCATTAAGCGAGTCTCCGGTTCGCGCGCGGTCCCCTCCAACCCCCCTTGCAGCACAGCTCTCGCACTAAGCATTTCGTTTTTACTCCCAATTGCGAGGTGTAACCCTGAAAAGAGAGAGAGAGAGAGAGAGAGAGAGAGAGAGAAGTGCGCGTGCACAGCTCTCGAGCACTGCAAGCTTTATACAAGCGTACAGCTCGTGAGAATCTGGATGGAGGCCGTGAAAGGTCGCAACACCGATGATCGCCATATATATATATAAGAGGGAAGAGACGAGTGAGAGTGAGAGATAGTGCAGAGAGAAGGTTAACGCTGCGTTTTACGGGCAGTAGTATAAGAGCGAGCACCATATAAGCCCCCGTATATATACAGGCGGATATAAAGAGGGGGCAAGTTGACGAGTATAACCTTCTTTCGAGAGAATGCAATTACAAGGTTACGACGAGCTGCGATAAGACTAATCCATGCGATTTCTGATCTCTCTACGCGCGGATGTGTGCGTGGGAGAGAGGAGCGCGGACGATAACGACCGGGGCTTTTATCAGGAGAGAGCCTTAGTTCCTCGAGACTCTCTCTCTATGTGTGTGTGTCTTCTTTTTTTTTTGCCTCGGTACGAGTTTTATGAGTGAAGCCGGTCGTATTAGAGGGACGGAATTGAGGGGCCGTAAATTTAATGAAAACGCCGAGTGCTCTGGTGCTGATTTCTTCTTTTTTTCCGCTCTCTCTCTCTCTCGCTTCTTTTTTTTTTTTTCGTTCCTTTTTGCTTCGACGAGGGGGCTCTTATCGCGCGTGCTTTTCAATGCCGATAAATACGCAAAGATGAGAATATAAATGCTGAATGGGACAATTTTGTTTGCTCCGCTTGATGGTTCTTCGCGCATTGGCCTACGATTCCATGGGAATTATTAGAATTGGCTTTCGTTACTTTTGTTTAGTGGGGATCTCTCGTGATTATTATTATTTTATATCGAATCTATTTTGTTTTACTATTATAACCTTACTCCGTTCACTAATTATATTAATGGGACAATTCTGTTTATTGTATAATCAAGTAAGTAAATTCAGTTTCACTCTGATATTTTCCCAAGGAAATATTGTAGTATACTATATACTTCGAACAGCATAATTTATTCCTAACGTTTTTCAAACCTTTTCATTCTTGGGGTTACATTAATATATCCAGTGGTTTAAAGTGAAAAATGTAAAACTCCCGGTGATCGATGAAGTTATTCTGTAAGGCTTGGATCCCTATTCAAACGTTGAACATTGAAAAATTCTCGAGGAATGCCCCGTCTGAAAGCAGAAAGGAAATTTATGGATGTAATACAACAATAGTTATTCTAAGTTAGTCTATATTTAAGATAATTCTTTATTTTAGACCACCAATAATTTAGAGTACATATATAATTGACGATTTCTTCGTATCTTTAACTTTGCCTTGGATGTTTTATAAAAATTTTATGTGTAAAAACTGCACATTGCTTTAACTATTATCCCGCTCATTAAAAAAGTCCATCGATCGACTGCATTCTCCCAAACTCCAAGCCGATTCTTAATCATTCAAATAACTAAATTTTATCAGAAAATATTCAGCATATTCGCGATATTTCGTCGGCAACTATAACATAGCAACGTGCGAGAGTCTCTCTTTTTCTCCTCGAGGATGCCATCTAAATACCCCTGGCATTAATTTGGCGCGGCAGCTCGAGTGCGCTTTTATCGAGCCGATTCGAGGAGTAGGTACAGTCCCACACCTACTCGAGAGAAGTACTTAGCATTGAGCATCCGTCGCGCGACCGACCCGCGCCCGAAGTCGTCCCCCCCCCCCCCCCCC
>UELU01099733.1:11864-37798 GCA_900490025.1 Megastigmus dorsalis
CCCACCAACGCCGAAGTTGCAAATTTATTTAAGCGTCGCATTTTTGCAGAGGGCAGAACGACGTTAGCGACGGCCCTCGCATTATACGAATCGCGCACCGGCACTTTCTCGACTTCCCCCCTCCCCTACCATTCCATTCTCAAACATCTTGGCTGGCTGGCGCGCGCGCCACTCCGAATATTTACAGACTGTCGTGACCCGGGCCCGGCCATTATTTATTCCGGAGTGGCGGAATCCTCTAAACTTACCGAAATCGAATTGAAGTATCGCCTGCAGCAGCCTGAGAGAACTCGTCCCTTGCTATGTATACGCGCGCGCTCGTGTGTGTGTGTGCGTGTGTGTGAATACAGGGGACGAGAGAAAAGTGTTTTTTTTTTCGCCTTTAGCGCCGCGGCTATACTATGTGCAACTCAACGAAGCTTGAGTGCAAATTGTTTCCTTATTTGTTCTCGCCTCGGCGGCGGCGGGTACGACCTGTTCTGAACTCGGCTTTCTTGACTTATCGGGGTGTGTTGGCTGGTGGACCACGGGTGGCATTTGTTGGACTTTCGATGCTGTTGGCTTGTGTTGAGGTGCTATATACTGGTCGATTGGGAATTTTTGGGTTAACAGAGAATTAATGGAATGCTTGCGGAGGGAAGGAAGCTGTTTCTGGGTTACGTTTGCTTACGAATTGTTTGGTACTCCTCTCTCTCTCTGCTCTTTGTGTGGGTAGACTCTCGAGTTCTTTTCCCTCTTTTTTTATTCTATTTCGTGCAATGGTGTAAATAGGGATTGAACTTTGTTCGAGTGCAGGTGGAGGAAAATACTAAATCGATAAAATAGCGGATTCTGTGTGTGTGGAAAACATGGTAGGTATAAAGACAAATGAAGTATATGAAGGAACAGTATCGCTGTCTGAACAATTTTTCAATAAAAGATTTAAATTCTCACCTGTGCACATTTTCAATGATTGAGCTTAAATTTATTTTTTTCCAATATCTTTCCTTGCAGTTTTTATATTGACTATTTGAATAAAGATTATTGATGGTAAATAATTTTTAATATTGATAAAATTATTATAAGCTTCCAAAGTAATTCTATTAAACATAATTCTTATGAGTAATGTATAGTATATCTAATTTCATACCTCAAATCAAAATTTTAATTAAAAAATAAAATTAGTTTAGATCAATAAAAATTATCCATTAACTATATTATTTTTTGATAATATATAATTAATAGTTTGTTTTTAATTTTTCAGAACTTAATATATTATATCCACTATAATATCGGATTTTTAATTTAGAGAATACCTGCTACCGAATAACAAAGCTTTGTAAGTTAATTCCCCTTTCAGGGCTGGATAACCCCTTCTCTGATCCAATATCCCCTAAATATCGTCATATTGTTACGGAAAATATTGCTCTCATAAAAATATGAATAAATTTGCATGAAAAATTTCAAAGGATCTCCCGTTCAAAAGCCGTATCCCCCAAAAAGCAAATCCCTTAATCCTACATTTTGTTTACGCGTTGAAAAAAAAACAATTGAGATTTACGTTCTTTGAAACCCGACGAAATCCCTGTGCATTTTTGGCGATACGATACGGAGCAACGGGGGTAAACAAAAGGGAGAAGAAGAAACGGCGGTAGAGGAATAAAAGGGCAAAACGGAGAGGGAAACGTCTGTATGTGCATATGCATGCCTTAGAGAGAGAAGTTTAAGCAGACTTGTCCTTTTACATAAAATATAATCCACCGGCTATTTATTACCGACAGTTTGCGATTCTTACTTGTTGTCGAAATAAAGTTCATTTTATAGTGGTACGATACCCAAGCAAAATAGTGTAAAGATATCATCACATTTATAAGCAATAATTTTCAAGTCTGCTTCCGTCTAGATACTATATTATGATATCGACAGCTTTAGAAATAGTAAATCTGCAAAACCAACTCCCAAGTAATTGAGCGTCCCGGCGCATCCGCTCATAAAAAACTTAAAATCCAATCACTTTAATTATCCGATGCCGGATAAGAACAATAGGTATAAGAAAAGAAGCCCGGAGGAGAGAGAGAGTGAGAAAAAAATCACTCCGAGAACTTATAACTTGGAAACTTTAAATCCCAAGCACTTTAATCAGTAAACGCCCTATAGAATAGAAGGCGGAAAAAGTTACTGAACGAAAAGGTACGGGTGGTGGGTGCAGGAAGAAAATTCTGGAAAAAAAAAAGAAATAGAGAGAGAGAGAGCGAGCGAGCGAGTGCGTGAAAGAAGAATCGTCGCAGTTGGCGAGTTGGCGCGCGCGCGCGTCGCCCTCAGGAGCGATTTAGCGACTTTTTTTTCCTCCCTCGCGCGCTCTTCATCCAAAACACGTCCGAGTTTTTTCTCTTCCGCCCGCTGCACGCGGAACTCTCTCCCACGGCCTCGCCAAATTGCATAAATAAATCAGCCTCTAACTATCCCCCCCGGAGAGAGAAAGAGAGAGAGTGAGGGTCTCGGGCCGCGTTGTCGCACAACCGCAGGGCACTGCACGAGTCCCCGAAACCGGCTAGCGCGCGGGCGTAAACGTCCCATAATGCGCCGCGTGCGCCGAATAGTCCGGGCGGACCGAGAGAGAGTCTGCAAGCAGAGAGAGAGAGAGAGAGAGACGCGGCACTCGATTTCGCGACTGCAGCAGAGCGCTAACGGACTGCGGAAAATGAGGCCGAAGGTGCCGAGTGTAATTGTGTTGGTAGAAGAGAGAGAGAGAGAGAGAGAGACATGCAGGATGGACAGACGCTCGGGGACATTAGGGCTTTTGGACGAATTATTGAGAGCTGCTGCTGCCAGACGGGTGGAATGGCTGGACACACGACTATTATATGTACGCTTGCGCTGATCACCGGCTGCACTCTTAACGCGACTATTGGATATTTCGAGAGTTTCGAACCTTTCGAACTGTGTCTGTGTGCGTATGTAGACTGGTTGCCTGTCAAGTTCATTTAGTTCTATAGCCAGAAAAAAATCGAAATCATCCCTTATAGTTTCTTTTAAATGGCCAAGGGTCAGTAACTTTATAAAATATAAGCTAATCAACTTGTGAAAGTTAGTACGTACAAAGTTCTAAATAAACGGTTGAATTAGGCCTTACGTTGTCTAATAAGAATTTGAAGTTGTGCAAGTGGTATTTCAATGAATAAATCGAATTGATGCTAAACAGAAGCAGATTTTGTCAAATAAATCTATATTACTCGAAGAAAATACAATAAAAGGATTAAAAGAAGTTTATTGCGTATTTGAATTATATTTAGAGTCATATCAAGTGTGTTGAAACGTTCATCAGTGAAAATTTATTTAAAAAACATGTGTGAGAGAGATCCAGAATTTGAACAAAAAAAACTACTTTACATAGGTTAATTTTGGATATTTATTTTTAATAGCATAAATGACCAGATACATTTTAGGGAAGCACTAGAGTGCTAATGCCAATAGGTATGATTATAGTTTCAAAATATGTAATTAAAGCGACAAGCCTGGTTAATAAGAATTTAATTAACCGCCCAATTTCATATTATTAGATCATCTTGTCGCTCATGTTCCCGAAATTTCGCAATCGGTGTATAGTTAAATTTCGTCTTTCTGATGAAACCTCGCTTTTCTATAATCATTAATAATTCCTGCGGAATAAATACATTTTAAAAATTAAAATTATTATATGAATAACATTAGCAATTAGAATGTGAGATTGAAAATTGACACATTTATGATTTTTAACATTGTCTGTTCTTGAGAAACCTTGACATCGTTGGAAAAGCGCAAACGGCGCTAGGGTAAGTTCAGAAATAATGGCGTCTCTTGGACCCGGTGTGGTCGGGTACCACTGACGGTTTTATAGGGTCTTAAACTCGAGAACCCATTTAGCTTTTTAATGTAACCGCAATCGGTTTTCCGACAAATAACGACGTCATACGCGGATAGACATCAATTTTAAAGCGATATAATATAAGGTTCTATTATTTTCTTTGTACAGAAAAAAGTTTTGCAGAAGGTGTTAATCAAATCAAAGATAATTGGTAAATTGACCTTAAATAAGAATCACCAACGAGTTTCACAAAAATTATTTGCTAAGACTTTAAGTTTGGAAAATAATTTGTTTTCCAACTATGATCGTTTTTAATTTCATTGCTGCACATCCCATTAACCTTCTGACAGCCGGCATTTTTCCTACGGAAAAAGTGTAACTTGAAAGTTGTAACTGATTTTGAGTGTTGCTGAGAACGATTTTGATACTTATTTTGATAAAAAATGGATGCTAGATAATGAATTGGCTATTTTTATCAATTTTGGAGTTAATTCTGACTAGTGATAATACATAGAATTTTAATACGATATTTTTAAAATTTTTGGTCTGCCATCTTGAATTCGCCATCTTGGAATTGAAAAATTGAAATTCTGTTTACATATTAATGCTCAGCAACCTCAAAAACCCCCGAGTAAAAAATTACAAGCAAAATTATTGCATGACGCCAAATGGCGTCATCCCGGCTGTCAGAAGGTTAAATCATCTGAGCATCCTCCATACATAAACGTACATTCTTAACAAAATATATTTTCATCACAACCATAATCAACAATATACTCTCCAAGGATCTGCTTCAGAAAACTGCCGAAAACAAAAGCGGACGGGGCTTGCAAAAAACCTGCACCCGCATTTCATCTTTCATCCGCACATCGCGGAGTGCTGTACATACATACCCCGCGATATCCGGTGACCACATAGGCTGGACCATTTCACCCAAACCAGCCGCATACCATACCCATTCCCTCTTTCCTTTTTTTTTAGGCGAGCGAGAGCTTCGACCATCCCACACATATCCACTTCATGGCGTGAATCGCGCGCGAGGCAGGCGACGATACTTTTTTTTGCTCGACTGCGCACTGCACGGTATATAACATCGTTGCCGGGAACTTGCAGACTATCAGCCGCCTCTTCCGGGATGCTCTCTCTCTCTCTCTCTCTCTCCCTCTCTGTATGTATATATGCTGCGTACCATCGGCATTTACACCACAGCTGGAGAGAGAACAGCGGGAGGGGTGTGAGTTCTCCCTTTGAGCTTTACCGAGCTTCGCCAGTCAGCTCCCTCCCGACAAAGCGAGAGCTTGTCAGCGGCAGTCATAAAACGACTGCTGCTGCTGCTGCTGTTGCTGGTGGTGCTGGTGCTGGTACTGGTGCTGTTGCCGCTGCCGTTGCTGCAACAAGCTCTCACTTGCCCTTTCTCGTTTTCACTCGCAGCAGCAGCATCAGCAGCCGCCTCTCTTTCGCGCGTGTTTTCCCTTCTCTCCCTTTATCTCGCGCGGCGCTCTTTGGCCGCGCGCATAGCTGTATATCGGCGCCGGTCGTTTTCAGTCTTTCATTCTCTCTATGTAGAGCCGGGAGCCGCGAGACAGAGAGAGAGAGGGGGGGTGAGTCCACCGTTAGCTTGAATTTTAAATGCGCCGCGCGCACAGCTACGGTTCCTACTTTATGCACGACTCTCTACTCGCCCTTGCCAGTTTGGTTTCGGAGGGATATATACACCAGCCACGTGAATGACATCAAAGCTTCCAATTGCTCTCTGTAGCTCTCTCTCACTCTCTCTCTCGCGACTATTTTTTGCTCCTTTTGCATTTTTCTCGGCTCGTTTTTTTTTGTGGCGATGTTGGGTCTTTCATAACTCGACTCCACTTCTGAATCTGAGTCCGTTTGGTTGGGAAGAGTAAGGAGAAGAGGAAGAGTTTTTTGTTTGGTGAATGAGTACTTTTGATAATGGGATCATTGTTGATGCTGTTGGTGAAGGATGTTACGGATGCGTGGAAAGGAACGGTTTGTAGAGAGTAAAAGGTTATGTTGCTTGATGATAATATTGCGAATGAATTTAAAATACGCGTAATGAGTGAATTGATGTTTCAGGTACTTTACCTGCAGGGATACATGTTTTAATTTACTAAAGAAAAACTTACTGGTATTTTTTTTCTATAGTCAATATATGAGATATTTATAAAAATAAAATGTTTCATTTAATTTTTAATGAAATTTAAGATGAATCGAGGTCAAACTGTTAACTATAACTATAGTAAGATCAACTAATCTATCGTTCCTTATCCGTTTCGAACCTACTTTAAAATGAATGAAAATCTATTTGCAATTCAATTTATTTGAGTGACTCCCAATTGAAGAGATTAAAATTTCATAAAGAGTAAAATCTTTTTTGCATCACAAATAGATTTAAAATTGAGTAGTTAACGAGTTAGGAATTTCATTATGACATTACGATATGAGAGCTGTTAATTCAGAATATCTCCTGTACTCAGAAATCAGAATTCCAAAGTCAATTCAAATTATTTATAGCTTTTTCAGGCAAAAACTTACTTAAATCTATTGAATTTCATTTATAATGGCGGCAAATAATAATTTATTCAATTTACGATTTGCAGTAAATTATTTTTAGATCGGAAGCTGAAAATTATAATTATAGGCTGACAGCAGCCATAAGTGAACGATTAAAATCAATGAATGACCAGGTCGCCTGATATTTTTATAATTAATTGAATAGGGATGCATTCAATCGTCTATAAAATTAATTAAAGCATCTTAAAACTTAATTCACATTCTACCAATCATTATATATTCTAAATTGACCTACTAACATTTCTGCAAGTTTACAAAGCAGTTGTTAATTATAACTTTTTTTGGTTTCCAAGAACTGCACAATAGCCATTGTTCCTATATTTGTAACTTGCCTAAATAAATCTTTATTAAATCTAATATCTATATATATTGTTAATTAAATAAAAGATTTTTAGAACTTATACTTTAGAATTTCACAGGGACCCAAGAAATCTATATGGATATTCAAGGATTTATAACTAAGTTCTTTACTAACGATCTAAATCAGTACGGCAACTGGGTAGATTCTAAATTACTGCGAGCACCTCGTTATAACTGACTCGAACGATCGGAAACTGCGACGTTCAGCCTCCCTCCGACCCAAAAAAGGCGAACTTCCCAACAGTTTCCCGAAAAAAAAGGGAATTTCGCAAATAAAAAAGAAATGGAAGAACGGGAAAAAATGTAGAGGGTGCAAGTGAAGCGGTATCAACATTAGAAGTTAGGGGCATACCGCGCTGGAGAGCAATTTGCAAGCTCTCTCTCTCTCTCTCTCTCTCTCTCTCCGGAGAGAGCTGGCGCACGCAGCAGCAAGTAAATTTCCGAAAGTGGTGCTTTCGGTGACGAATCTCCCGGGTTTAACCCAATTGCCGCAGGCAGAGAGAAGTTAGGAGAGAGAGAGAGAGAGAGAGAGAGAGAGGCAGAGAGCTTGCAAGCGGCTGGTTACGGAGTGCAAGGGAAAAGTAGCGGCGCGGCGGCCGCGTCGCAAATAGTCGTCGACAGGCTCGCTTGCGACTGACAGTTTTAACGACCAAAATAACGCGCGCGCCCGCCGCTTCTCTCTTTCCCTTTTCTCCTTTTTTGTTTTTTTCGTAGAGAGAAGAGCTAGAGAAGAGAGAGAGAGAGAGAGAGAGAGAGAGAGAGAGAGCTGACTAGGCGAGGCGCGCGTCCTGCGAGATTAACGCGCGCGCCACTGTCAGGATGGTCATGAATGACCGGGGCCAGGGTGCGCGCGTGTGTCCGTGCGGCCGCGACTCGCGTAATCTCTCTCGGCCTAAAGAATTTATGGAGAGCGAATCCGCAGCTACGGCACACGGGACACTAGCGGACGGTTCGCGTGGTAACCTCGCGAAAGGGAGGTCAGAGCTGTTCTTTTTGTTTTGTTCGATGCCCAGACCTATATAGCCTCCTTTTTTCCCCGAGAATGAGAGTTATTCCTTTTTTTAGGGGTCCAACACATTGTGGCGCGGTTACGCGCCGTCCTATAGTACTTGCCACCTTTTTTTTTTACCGCTTTCCAACCCTATACGTCGCGCGGTGTTGTTACGCGCGTTTTATGTTACGCGTGTGCTGGATATGCTCCCCCTCTCTCTCTTTTTTTTCCTTTTGAAATTCGTTGGCGGCGAGACGCGAGTACTAGCCCTGTGTGCTGCTGCTGGTAACATTTTTGATAATGGTTTTGAGCTACGCGCGGGCGGCTTTGCCGCGGCTGCGAAGTGCGCGTCTAGCTGTTTTTTTTTTCTATTATTCCTTTGAAGCTTTGCGGGTATTCGTGGGCTGTGTTCTGTTGTTGAAAAGAGCATTTTATTCTGTCTAAATAAGGGGAAAAAAGATTGAGCTTTGAACGCTGTGACGGAACGTTATTAAAATATAACATTTTGGAGGAAAAGATGTGTATATGTATATTATAAAAGTTTCATAATTATCGTCTTACTCTAGTAGGATTACCCCATTTTATCACTTGAGATACGCAAGCGTATAGTCTAGGTGTTGCACTGAGAACTACATTTAGTGTTTTAATTCCGTTAAAAGGAGAAAGTTTTTTAACGCCGGATTAATTTAACCTAATTCGCTTCTTTATTCCATTTACAGTTACTTCTTGAACTGCTCCGTAAAACTCGTGTATATTAACTAGAACTACAACCGTTGTCAAATCTAAATTCATGAAAATGTAGTATCTTACTCGCGTACGTAGCTAAAGCTATACATTTTGCTTTATAGATGCGCGTCGTTTTCTTTCGCGTATAGCAAAGTAGCACAACGGCACTAAAGCGTGTAAAAGTGGAAAAAGATGCATTGGAACGATCTTTATCATTGAAAGTTTAACTTACGCTATACTTTCAGACAATTTCAGTTTAGTTTATTATGCGATACTTCTTTCAGCGGAAATTGGGTGTGTCGCTAGTAGGAAGAATTAACTTTTAAAAAAACTTTCTTAAAATGTGCAAAATGCAAGTGAATGTTGCTCATGAACTTAAATAGCTTCGAAACTGCTGCACTTGCAAAGTTAAAGATAACTTTACCGAAAATTTATACTTTTAAATGTTGTACACATAGTTTGGTATAAATTAATTTAAGTTATATTAATTTATGAAGCAGCTTACTGCAACATTTTAAAATGCAATCGAAAATATTAATTATTTTTCACAATTTAATTAAAAAACTTTTTTCCGTTCAAGTTATTTATGCTGTGACCCCCTTTATATTATAAATTAGGTGTGACAATTGAATGAAAAGTTTTCTTTCATATCATAATTGCGAATGTTTGTTTGTTTTAGGTGAGCTTGGTAAATTATACCAGTTAATTAAATCTCCATGATTGGCACGTAAGTTACAGTACAATATATTTAATATACATTTGCTAATGCACTCATGCCCGCCAGAGCTTTCATTTTGTACAATATACAACTGTGAACTTTGTAATTGACATTGCAAATATGAGTATGGAATTGCAATGAAGTATACTTGATAAAGTAAATATAATTGCTTAATGATGTAAATGTCAGGTAGAGAGTGCGCGATACCTTTCAAAACCATCGCTTTCATTTATTCCTCACTCGAGACACGCAGCTGGCAATGGTATACCGAAATCTCAACGCTCGGAATAATTATTCCGGCACGTCGGCTCGGTCTTCGGACTTAAAAATTGAATCTTCAGAGATGCTGTACGTGCACTTTGAAAGGGCCGTATAGCTGTACAACGTACCCCCGAAATAGCCGAGAAATTCATCGCGAATGAAGCTTCCCAACGAGGCAGCTCTTCCTGACCCGAAAAGCCTCCGTCGTAATGAACGTTCATGCTGCTGTTGCTGCCGCCGCTGCTGCTGCTGCTGCTGCACGGGTCGCAGTTCAGCAAAGAAGCACTGAATCTTGGCGTATATAATCTGACGCGGTGAGTAAGAGAGTGTGCGAGAGAGAAAGAGAAAGAGAGGGAGAGAGAGAGAGAGAGAACGGCCTTGTCCGACGTCCGAGTCCACTATGAATGGGCTGTCTGCCTATAAAGCACCACGGAGAGCCGAACTGTGTTTACGCGCGCTCGCCCGTGCTTCCGTATATTTTACGTCTGCTGCGTCATTTGTCGGCTAGTTTATATATACACACTTGGGTGAAAGTGCGGCATACGGGGAATATTTAGGCGGTGTGCGACGCGTCGCCAGACGCGCCCTGTGCGTGTGATTTTTAGCCGAGGTCGTGTGCCAAGCTCGTGTCCCGGGAGCCTCTGACGAGAATGCAGTCTGGTGTTATATAGAGGCCAAGACGCCTGCCAGCGAGATTGAACTCTGCGACACGCTGTAATTATTCTATGATGGAAATAGGATAGCTTTAGGTGTGATTTAGTTCACTTTGAGGTTGATACGCATTCGAATGAGCGGCTAGAAAAGAACGGGGTACAAACTTTAATTCTGATGGAATAATCTTTTCTTTAAGTAAGCTGACAAATATTTCGTGATGTGTTTTCAAAATTATAATGCTAGCGTAGTATTTTTTTTTCTTCATTCCATCATGTCAAAGCACTAGTAAAATTAGTAACCTCTTTAGAACCTCCTTAGCCAGTACAAACAAAACAAATGCCCACTCTCTAAATTTAAAACAGTGAAATACCACTTACGGTAAGTAAATATTCATCACTTATTGAAAATGTCATAACTCATTCACGCTGAAAGAGTGAATATTTACGTTAGTTAAATGAGAAAAATTAATTACTCTTACAATATGTGAAGATGCACTTTATAATAAGTAAGAATTTCGCATTAATATTCTAATTATATTTGTTACTATTTAAATAAGTGATGAATATTTACTTACCGTAAGTGGTATTTCACTGTTTTGTTTTATATTAAAAAAATGTTTTGAAAAAAAAAACAGAATTTTGAAATTAATATTTAATTGAACTTACAGATAAATATTCTGTGATATGACTCCGATATTCTCTGTACATCTATAAAGTCGTAGAAATTTTTCAACTCAGTATTTCACATTTAATACGAAATCAATCTTGCAAAGAAGATCAAACGATATAATGGTGTTAAAGCGCAACACAATCAACTGCTTTCCTGTGAATTCCTACACAGAGGAGACAATATTAATAAGTACAAATTAGATTTTCACTTATTAATACGTCAACTATCAATTATTCAAAAGTAAAGAATATGTGCACATGTCATATATAAGTATAAGAGTGTAATTATAGTAATGAATACTCTAATTTTAATTCAATTTACAGTCTGCAAATAAAACTGCTACCACTCCAAAATTCAATTATCTTTTTATGGATACTGATAAATAAAGATTCCAGGCCAACTTGCAATATATAATACTAATTGAACTATCTTCGCTACGTCATAATCCTTGAAAGTAGATTATATCTCATCAATTAACTAGAATAACTGTACTTTAAAGAGGTGCTATTAATTGAGAAAGATATATGTAAATGAGATTATGTAAAATGGGATCGCAAACGATTCAACTTAAAACCTTATAATCATCTATATTTTATTATTGTAAAAAATTATTGATTTACGAAAGACTAATTTATTTTATGAGTTAAAATCTTTAATATACTAGTTATACTAAAACCATGCTTTGGTATGTGCTGTTAAAATCGTAGTTCAATGAATATAAATTCTAGACACTGTAAAAAATTTTATTTTATAATTTTATTATTATCTCTAATAAGGTCTTCAGGATTTTATACAATTTTAGTCCCATAATGAGTTAGAGCACTACTATATGTAAGACATCCAAGAATATCAATAATACAAGTTTTTCGTTACGTATATAATAATAGTTTATCAACTGTATATTCTGTTCTTATAAGTGATAATGCAAAATTTTATTGATTTGGAGCGGTTTACTTTAAATATATATACAGTATATTTATTTAAAGAAAATACTAAAAATCTCTTGCGTATTAATAGCTTGCCTTATTCAATATAACTTTAAATATGACGAATTGTGCTCGACATTAAAAACCACCAATGTAACTGGGTTATCAGCGCTTCTATAATTCTTTCGCATAAAATATGAAATAACTTTTTTTAGCTAGTAAGACTGGTGACTATACTAGATAATAAAAAAAGTCATTCATTTCGTATCCACTATAAGCTGTTTCAAATGTATATTCAACACAGCTAATGATAGATTTGCAGCAACGAACGGTACATAAATCACAAGCCTTCCTTTCCTTCCGAATGTTTTGCAATTTCTGTTAAAAATCCCTCAAAGTAGCATCATCATGATGCACTCTGTGCTCTCGCCTACCCCTCCCCTCCCTGCAAACGCACCCATTTTCGTGCACTCCTACTTTCGCTCATTCAATTCTTCCCTTCCGCCATCCTACTTTGCAACCCTTTCGAAGTTATTTACTTGAAAAAGAGAGAGGGTGAGAGAGGGTGAGAGAGAGAGAGAGAGAGAGAGACGACTTATTCCGCTCGCTGCCGTACCAGCGATTCATTTCCCTAATCGAGTTTTCCCCGAACGAATTTGCTCGCTCGCTGTTCTCGCTGTGCGGCAGCAGTATACTACAGGCTGCGCACTTCTCGGACGTCAGCGATCATTCGAGTTATGCGACGAGGGATTTTTGCGCCGACGTCGAGCGAGAGAGAGAGAGAGAAAGGGAGAAGGGGAGAAAAAAGAGAGGGAGAGAGTGAAAGAGAAAGAGAGAGAGAGAGAGAGAGAGAGCGAGTGGATTAACGAAAATAGGAGTGGGCTAAAGAGCGACAGAGGAGTGGCAGCAGTCATAACTGATGTAGCATCCGGAATTCCCGGCCGAGCGTCAAACAACTGTATATAGCTGCCACAATCACTGTGACAACGAAGACAACGAGAATTTCCGGCTGCAGTGAGCAATCTGCTCCTGCTGCTGGTGCTGCTGCTGTTGCGGCGCAACACTTTCGTCTGGTGCGCGCGCGCGCTCGCTTGATTTGTTTCGACTACTCCGCCAAGACAAGGCCTCGGAGCATTCATTGTCATGCACCAGCGTTGAGAATTATGCATCTCTTTAGCTTCTTCGTTCTCGTTTTATACCGAAGCGAGCCTTTTTTACTTTTAAATGCTCGAGTTTTAATTGGATGACTAGTAGCTTTTCTAACTGATTTGACATTTGATAAAAGTCATTTCCTACAAGACCCCTATAAACGTGCGTGTTGAGTGGATTTTATCGATTCTGGTCTGGTTTGAACACTAATCTTTGACTGTTACTACTGAGTAATTTTTCTTCTCTTGCAACTAGATTTTATGCTACTGCTGTGAAAAACTGGTTTGTTTTGCCCAACACCATCGTAAAATCATGTACATAATCCGTATTCGTTAAGGAGCGATATTAATATGCGAACTTATACTAGAGTCATTTACAAACACGTTAACATTTTTGCGAAATTTCCTGAGAAAATTGATCTAGACCGAGTGAACGTACTATCTGGAACAAGATTAAAAATACACAAAGCTTGTGTTTACGAACTTGCTAGTGGTTACGGTTTAAAAAATAGACTATTGCACGTCTATTGAAAAACTGTTTGTATTAATTAAAAATAAGTAACGTAGCTGCAACCTATCTGATCAAGATGCCTTTGATCTGACGAATTTTATTAAACTTCTTTCACTGTTAGTGTGAGAATTATTTTTACTATTTTTGTTATATAGTTAATATTTGAGTACATAAACAGACTTTTATAAATACATACACTTAAACAAAATTTTTTTCCTATAACGAACAACGAAGGAACTTGAAACTACTTACATATGTCGTGCTCTTTGAGCGCTTTTTTCACATCGATGGTTGCTATTACTGTACTTTACAAATTCTGTCAACTAGATAAATAGACTCGCATTTGGTTTCCGGATTCTGATGAAAGATTTTTCTATTTATCTGTTAAATACTAAAAGTAATAATCATATTTATAGCAAAAGAAGGATAATAAAATTCATCAGTTCAAAGACATGTTGATCAGATAAGTTGTAGTTGCTTTATTTATTTTTAATTATTCAGCCACTGGTGAGTTCGCGAATACAAGCTTTGTGTATTTTTAATCTTGCTTCAGATAGTATGCTCACTCGGTCCGGACTAACGCACTTTTACAGCAAGCAAGAGCTATGTACACGAAGGGCTCTTTACAGAGTTTATAAAAATTTTAAAAGATTTTATAAGACCATACGTTAAAAAAAAACCTATATATGAAGGATCTTATAAAATCTTTGTAAAATGTATACAAAACTTTTTACTTGTGATATATTTATTGCAATTTTAGAACTTTTATGTGTAACTATTTCAGAGCTCCTAAAGACAATAAACGTATAATATAAGTCTTATAAAATGCAAAGAAAGTTGAATAATTAATTTTAATATTAAGCATTTTATCAGTGCAGAAAAAAAAGTACGCTTGAAATCAGGGTCTTATCATTATACCCGTTATCCTGATCAGTATAATGGACCCTGGTCAGTATAATGCTCATTGCCTGATCAGGGTTGTAAAGATTCTTCGATCAAACCCTGAGTAGCCGGGTAGGTTTATCTTTTGTAGATTAAATAAATGAAATGGAATTTGATCTATAGTAACATAGTTTATTTATTAAATATATAAAAATAGTATTGAATAAATAATATAAAACTAAAATAATAGAAGAGGAAAATTTGCAGTCTTAGGGCACCTACTACTACTTATGTAGTGAAGCATTATTATAGTATAAAACGAATTCCCTAATCAAAATATTGTCTCATTCGTGCTCAGTCAAATCTTTTATGTAATTGAAATTGTGGTTACTTGTTAACTTTATCAGAAAATAAAAACTTAATAAATTATCTTGCAAGTACAGATTTGTTTTACATTTTTATTAAAAGTATAAAAAACTATTTATTAAAAGTATAAAAACTATTCTACATAGTCAAAAACGCACTCTATATATGTATTGATGTAAGTATTCAAATCTGATCTTGACAAAATAAGCGTAACCATCCTGAATAGGCCCTGATAAAGTGCACTGATCAGGAACTGATTTCAAGTAAGGATATAGCCTGAATCAATTTATACTCAGAAAGTAGATAAGTTGGGAATCTGTGATTGAAATTTGATGCCCTATTTTTATCATACATATATAATATCTTGGCAACGTCCATACCACGCTGAATACACCAGTTCTCGTCCGATCACTGAAGTTAAGCAGCATTGGGCGCGGTTAGTACTTGGATGGGTGACCGCTTGGGAACCCCGCGTGCTGTTGCCATTCTTTTTTTTTAAATTTGTATGTTATATAATTATTTCGAATTCAATATTAAAGGTCATTCGAGATCAATCGCTAATATTTTTGATCATTAAAAATCAATACGAAGGTTATTGAAAACAATACCATGATATTGTGCAACAAAAGCATTTTCAAAACACTATAATTAAGCTCTTTTACCTTCCCTAGTTTCAGAGAAATGGATGTGTGAAATTTTGAAAACAAAAAGTTACGGATGAGAAGTTTCCAAAGTTTTTAAAACATCCTAAAACTAAAAATTAAAAAAAAAGCTATTGATTCATATATTTCTAAGAGTTGGTTTTTTATAAATATAAAACATATTTTATTGAGAATGAAACAATGTATTTTTGTAGGTTAGGTTATTTTATCACAGACATACATATTAAAATAAATAATTAAGTAAGTTTTTTTGATTATATTAGGTCCATATATACTTTTCAAAAGTAGAAATATTATTATTACTTTTTAAAAATATAAATTTCATTTATTCTACTTTTCAAATGTCTAAATGACATTTTCTACTTTTTAAAAGGTGAAAATTAAAAGTTTCTGTTTTTATAAATTAGTCGATTCCTACTTTTTTACGGTCGCTGGTATAGTTCGCATACCCCCAATTTGGGTAGTATATCTATAGACATGTAAGATTGATAGATAAGTTCCGACTACAGTCAGACAACATTTTCCTATTAATTAATAATCCACTTGGCTAATCAGGCCTTAACTGGATTTTCATTACAATCCTGACTAGGGACTGATCAGTTTGTAAGGTATACTGATCAGGGCCTGATTTGATCTCTACTTAAATTTCTACTCGGCTAGATGTTGGGTACTAGTTTATGATTGCAGATAAGTCAGAAATCTGCTGTTGGTATTTTTTAACAAATGTTTTGTGTACATCTTAATCATTTCGGCAACGTCCATACCACGCTGAACACACCAGTTCTCGTCCGATCACTGAAGTTAAACAGCATTGGGCGCGGTTAGTACTTGGATGGGTGACCGCTTGGGAATCCCGCGTGCTGTTGCCATTCATTTTTTTTATTTTTTAGCTATATCCATGCGCGTTACGCGTCACTTGTATTGTTGTCGAAATATTTCAGATTTGCTGAATTGATTTGTTATATCATTTTTTAGTAAATTTCTAACGATGAAAATTAGTAAATTCTATACCTCCTGTTCCGAGATAAGGAATTGATTTTCAAAAGACCAAGAATTATTTTACCCTTTCTTAAACATGTATCAGACAGAATTAATGTTATTCTGAGAAAGAGTAATTAAATCAGCATTAATCGGTCCATTACTGCGGTGCTAATACTTTTATTAAGTTAGGCAAAGATAGAACCGATAAATTAGATATTTCTAATATTGTTTATAAGATTGATTGTCGTGATTGCTATGCAACTTGTATTGGTATTAGCAAAAGAAAATTTGCTGTAAGTATCAAAGAACAGAAAAAGGATGTTGAAAATTTTAATGGCAGATCGACCTTGGCGATGCATGTGTATGATAATGTTAATATTTTGGACAGAGAAAGATACTGGAAAAAACGAGAACTTTCGGAAATGCTTAACATATGTTTTCACGATGACAAATTGAATCGTACACAAGACACTTAATTTCTAAACAAGTTACATAAAGAATTATCAAATTAACTTAATGTTCTATGCGTATATATAATATAAAATATGATTTAGTTATAACAGTTTTTTCTAATTGCTCATATTGATATCATTATCAATAAGTTTTATTATCCATCTTAAGAGTTTACAACAATTGCACAATTTTCTTAACAATGCTTTATGCATAAACTGACTGAGTACGGACTGTGCGATTAAGAGAGTAATGTAACATATGACGCGGTACGTACACACATATGCATATACATGCGTAGGCAGCCGAGTTTTTCGTGCTATAGTGGCTACTTATATGCGATTGAACTTGATCGCACACTAACACGTTGAGTTTCGTCTCCTAACACCCACAAGTTCAAACCGTTGACTTTCCCTCTCTTCGGTACCTCAATATACAATGCATTATAATATCCCGTCCTTATGCCTTTTAAATTTGAATTTGACTTTGCAATGAGACCAGGGATCATTCCAGTGTGAGAAGCCGGAAAGATCTCACTGGAGATGTGAATCAAAATGATCGACAAAGTGAGCTCTACATAAATTTTATAATCTATTCTTTTAATTTACTTTCAATTCACTTCTTAAATATTTAATTAACAATTTCAAATTTTAACACCTTTAGATTTGGCTAAGATACTTAAAATTAGTTAAAAGTACATTTTACTCGTTCGGAAAGATCGTTTCCAACCTTGGAAAAAAATCTTCCACAATTTTTTTCCTTATTATGTTTTTATGTTTTAAAGAATGATACAATAAAGATATTATTGTATATTCGCTCTTAATACTACTTTTTTTTCAATTTCGAGGGCATTATCTTTTCTCTTATTTCATTGTAAAAATTCAAGCACACAAAAGCTTAATTAACTAACGATTTAAAATACACGCAATGTAATTTTATGTTGGTCATTTGTACAATCCATCGTTAATAATGTATCAACAATTTTGTGAAAATGGTGATACAACGCAAATGCAGAGCATTCGGTCACGTGAGACCGTAATTAAACAATAAAGAGCAAGGCTCATTTTAATTTGCATTCGTACTGGTCGCATACATCATTACTTCCTGCACTCGTTCATGAACTCGAATAGACTCACTAGAGGCCGCGATTGTAATCAGTTACAGTGGTTGCCATTGTCGCCAAGTAGCTTCATACGCTTCGTAAACTTCCTGGCGTCCTTACCTACATGTCCAAAGTGCATTAACTAAATTTGCCGACCATCCAGCACGAATGAACAAGTCGAAAACAAGTTAATCACATTTACATGATTTTGTTTATTATGCGATTATTGTTCAGTTCCAAGTTGTAAACGCTCGCTGACTTAACTCAAGTGTTTTTAGCATCAATTGTATTTTAGGATTCTCAGTAAACATAATCAGATGCTTGTAATGTAGTTAAATTTCAAATTATTGTTCTTATTCAATAAGAACTTTTGCAATAAACTATTTGCAGCAGCTTTATCATCTCTGTATATACAATAGGCCAGTGTATTTTCGCGTGAGCAGCCAAGTGGATGTGAAGGGATTTGAGGGACAGTATACGGCGGCAACTCCTAGACAAAGACGCCAGTGTCTTCCAAACTCGCTTCCAAAGTTCCGTGCGGTGAAGAATGTAAGAAAGGTTTTCGTCGCGGTGGGAGTGCCTCAATGGACTTTACCGTCCTTGATTTTCAATGGTTTCTTCTGCTTTTGATCTTCGCGGACAACGTTTTACTCTTCTTGCCGTTTGTCTTCTTCTTATTATCATTCTTCTCCTTTGCCCCCCCCCCCTTTTTTTTTAATTCAATATGCAAATTGTTGAAGTAAGCATAATTAAGTGACTCGGGAGCATAAGAAAGAGAATCTTTTATAGAAATCACAATTTATAATTTAAGTTGAATCATGAGAACTTTATCAGTGCCGAATTCAAAATTTTATGCTGCTTACATGTATTATCATGCAAGATTTATTATCATGAATTTATCACGATTATACTGATTACTTATGGATTTCGACATTTAGCAGTTTATTCGTTTTGATAGTTTTGATTCGTTGCGATCAATTTTAACGAGTAGCGGATTTATGTAGCACAGTTAGTGATAAGGAACGAAATTCCTATTTGGTGATTCATTTTAAAGCCCGCAGTATAATATTGACGATACGTTCTTATATCTCGAAATACACACGTGCATGTACATACGTACATCCATCCTGAATCACGTCATTAATCTCACTTTTATAAAGTTCTAAAAACTATACATGGCGTCATGCCGCATCAAAAGTTATTTCCTCCATAAATTTTTATTTCTACTCCTCGAATACATGATTTATTTTCGGAATTATAGTTTAGTTCTTGAATACGCTATTCCAGGTATAAATTTCGTAAGACACGATCGTATTTTCATCTCAATCGAATTCGTTAAATTAATATATATCCTTAGTCTATCAGCTGTCTATAAAAAAAATTATAATAATTAAACTAATGAAAGCTTTTTTCTAATTATAAAGTATACGACGATTAAAAGAAAAACGAACGCTGCAATTATCACCAACATATTCTTCTCGGATCGTAGAATAAGCATAGCGTGCGAATATAGATAAGTTTCTCGCAGCCAGAGCGGATGAATTATCCATGCCCTCAACATATTTCTACGTGTACCCAGAGCAAACTTCTCCGGCCACTTTTTGACACTCACGATGTACGCCTCTTCCTTCCTCCCTGTTTCTCTCTCTCTCTCTCTCTCCCTCTCTCTCCCTCACCTACATGCTCCCACCTAGAGGCCCTTTAAATAAGTGCACTCCATTTCCTTGGCCGCCGCGGACGCGGTTGCCGCCATAGCCGCACCGGCAAAAGAGTAAAACCTCGAGCTTCCGGTGCATTATGTAGGGCGTGAGATAGCCCCCAAAGCCTCGAGGAGTTAAAAGCGCACCTCGGAAACTCTCTCCGATCCCCGCCCCTCTATCTTTCTTTTCTATCTCTCTCTCTCTCTTTCTCTCTCTCTCTCTCTCTCTCTCTCTCTCTCTTTCCCCGCTTCCTTCTTCAGCGACCATCTAACACGCGCGGATATGCGAGCGAGTTCTTTTCACCTTTGATCGAACCATCGGCCGCCGCCTTGTATCGGCGAGAAATGGAAGAGTTCGGTTATAAATAGTTTGATCCTGTTTTCTATGTGCGCTGATAATAAAGCTGCAAAATATGTCGGAACGTTTATCGTTGCAGCTATATATTGGCATTCGGTTTTTCTTTCAAGGACGTGCTATATGGTAGTAGCCAGAAAACGGTTCGTACTGTTTCTTTTTTGCTTTAAAAGGGAATATTTTTAAGGAATATTTTAACTTTTATTGCAACTCTAACATTATATTACAGTTTAAATAATCAGTTGAGTATGCTATTTGCAAATTACATTTTGCTTAATTTAAAAGACTGGATAATTTTTCACTTGTTGACGAATAATTATGTTTAGAGGCTACCTTTCAAATTTACTTAGACGCCAGAATAAAGGATAAGCTTTTTGAAGAAATGTTTAGGGCTTTTTTTTGAAGGAAATTATATAAACATCTTTGGAAGGAAGTCATTCCACTATTTTATGTCCACGCACTTCATCACCAGAAGAATCTAACACCCCTTGATACATCTCATCACTTCTTCATAACCAAAACCTTCATCTTACTCAAAAGTATTGTATCCACCTTCTGCAAACCTAACATTTACTTAGGTCTTAGTCCCCAGCCTACTAGAGTGTGATGTTTAGATCACTTGACTAATAAAGTAAACTTTTGCACCTTATTACTGTCTGAAAAATATCATAATACTAAAAATATAATAATAAGTGACAATGATAACAATTTTCATCAGCTATTTAAATCTTCATAAAATAAAATTTACAATAATATGATAAAATACATAGTTAGTAAAAAATTACAATTTTCTTTAATTAAAGTCTTTATCATTCGCGTTATGTTAAAACTTTAAAATCGACTTAGATTACCATTACATTGCATGCTAAAAAATAATATCAGCAAAATTGTTCAATTTTCAGTATTTTAAAATGAAAAAACATGAAGATGGCCTTAAGTGAATAGAAACTATTGCCTTGGCGGCATATGGCAGCGTCTAGGTAGTCTGCTGTTTCTGTATCCATGGTGGCGAAATTCGATTCCCCCATGTGTAACTTAATAATGCTACCCAGCTTGCCACTTTCCTTTCGTTTTATTTTTCGCTCGTACATCGGAAATTATGCAGCGCGGAAAGCAGTAAGAACACACCAGCTTTTTGCCGGCTTCTATTATATACAGTTGAATTTTCTTTATACCCGGTCTGCCTAGTCTTATCCCGTGACGCTTATACAATGAAGCAGCATTGTTATATAATAGTTTTTTCATAATCTGTATGCATACCATCTGGGAGATAATGTGTCGGTTTTTATTCGTGCAACAGAAAAATGTTTTTACAATATTATGGAATTTTTCTTTTGCAACGATTTTAACAAATTTACATTTAATATGATTATTTAATCGGTTAATTGATTTTTTGCAATTTTGCGACCAAAGAAAGAAAAATAGAAGAACTAAAGTTATACAAAGATATACAGTGTAAATCTTTTCTTGTGCAGTGCATTGACAGTTACGACATATAAAATACAAAGTAATCGTCACTTATTTTGAACTTTCTCAGGTCATTAATACGAGCTTTCCAGCTGCGTCTATCTCTTTTTCTATAGCTTTCGTATGCCCATCTTGTCCTTTCGCTGCACCGCTGTTCGCACGTCTCCATGAACGAGTTGAGAAAATACGCGCGAGAGAGAAAGCGAGGGTAACGGAAAAAACGAAAGAGAGAGAGAGAGAGAGAGAAGGTTTCGAGGGTGGGACATCGAGTTTAAGTTATAGTCGGAGCGAGGCCAGCTCCTTCCAATCCGATTATACTGGTCGTTACAACTTTTGCGCGGCCTTACCCCTTTTCTCCTCTTTTCTACCTCCCCACTTTCTCTCTCTCTCTCTCTCTCTCTCTCTTTCTTGGATAGTTGGCTGCTTTCCACGTCGTCGACTACGACATCTACCTCGAGGAAGCGAGTTCACCCGGATGGTCTCCTCGTGTTTTTCTCATTAACATACTTTTCCGGGTCGCGCCGAATTATGCAGCTATAGTTTGCTCTCGCTGACTCGTTCGCTTTTCTCCTTCTCCTCTCTCTCTCTCTCTCTTTCTCTATTTCTCTCTTGCAAGGTTGGGAAGCAGCAGCAGTAGAAGAGAGAGAGAGAGAGAGAAAGGTTGATCCTCGTTTTCCAGAAATTTCCCCTTGGAAAATTTCACGCGAAGCCCAGCGGATCTTGGGAACGCGCGCGCGCGAGAGACGCTGATATAAATTTTCCACGAACGCTCGGCATCCGCTCTCTTTCTTTCCTCGGTGGCGCGCAGAGCCGGATGGCTGTCCGCAATGAAAATCACATTATTCGAGAAATAGCGATGCGATATACAGAGGGATTATAGTTTCGCGCTGATCTTGAACAGGGGTTTTTTTTTCTTATTTTTTTTTATCGGTATAGGAGCAACTTCTTCCAGCTGTTTGGTTGTTTTGCTTCTGTTCCGCTTCTGTTCCTTTGGAATTGTATCACGTTCTACTGTCTCGAAAAACTATTGTGGGGGTGACATGAAAGTTTCGTAAGAGTATATTTAAGGAACGCTTAAAAAAACTTTGGATGTGTTTGGATATTCGAGCATATTTTTAATTTAAAAGTTTTTCCTACGGTCTATATTAGAAGGTATTTAGAGTTTTATATGTTTTTAAAATACGTATATCGGAAGGGCTTTTTTGCGATAATATATTCTTACAGTGTATACGTACTCCTAGATAGTATCTGGTACAAATATATATACGAATCTTTTGACTTAGAAAATGTTAAGGCTGTTATTTATTCTTAGAATTGCGTTCAAGAAAGGTGATATTTTAGAATCCAATGCAAGATAGGTAATACCTCGCAAACGCCCATTTATCTCCCGAGTTTAATCGGTGCCTTTTTTCTGAATTCTGCCAGAAATGTCAGTATGATCGTAACATTTCCAAAGAATTTCTACTGAAATAAAGTTAAGAAGCACCGCTTGAAAGTCACTTTAAAGTAAATAAGCATTTGCGAGATATTACCTTTCTTGAATGATTATGAGGTGACGCCTTTTTAGACAAAACCGACGGTATGAAAATACACGTATATCGTAACACACATACGAGTACTATACATGTAGTTGAATGCAGTTACCATAGAAATTAATTATATTATACAATTTTCCTATAACTGCGACTTTAAATCTTGTTCATATAAACATTCAATCGACATTTATAGTTCTCTCCAAACTTTTAGCTGTCAACATTTCCAATCCGAGAGAGACTCATGCAAATATCACACAATCTTAAAAAATATTATCTTTATAATAACAACATTGGTCGTACGCTTTGCCGCTGTATTTGCATTAAAGCGCGTCATGCACGTAAATAAAACAAGCATAATAAAAATCGAGTATAAATATGACGTTAAAAAGAAAGGGAAAGAATTCCGTCTCGATTGTCGGTGGAGAAAAAAAAGAAAAAAATCAACAAAGCTTCATAACGAGAAGCGTGTGCTCGGCTGTCAAAACATATATATATATGCGCTTTATAACTTCCTCTCTCCCTCTCTCTCTCTCTCGCTTTTGTGCACGGAGTCAAAATTAATTCCCTTTCATAGAGCGTTCGCGTTAGTGCCGAAGGAGAGAGAGAGAGATACGAAGTGCGAGGGCGCAATGGTATAAGGTAAATGCATATATAACGCGCGTTTGTTATTAATTTCGGCAAGGCAAGGCAAATTTACTATACACACTCGTTCTCCCTATACATACGAATCTATATATATGTGTACATATATATTCAAATGAAAAGCTAGAAGCTGCCGCGTTCGTAGATGCACACAGAGAGAGAAGGAGAGAGAGAAGGCCTGTAGGGCCGTATTTTCCACTGTCCGGATATTGATCTCTCGGGTCACATATACATATAAATATATATATATATATATACATATGACGTGATATCCTTTCGGCATATATAAGCCGTCTCGGCCGATCAGCCAAGCACTGCAAAAAATCTCGGGTAAACAGCTCAACTTCAAACGAAAGTCGTCGAAGGCACGGACCAGTCTCTGAGGGGGACGCGAGAGAGAAGAGAGAGAGAGAGAAAGCTGCAGGTTATATGGCGAACAGTTTAGAAGCGAGAAGAGGGTTATACGTCGGTTCGGCTCGAGCTCCTGCTGCTGGGCTACTGCTGCTGGAAACAGCCCCATCGGGTAATAAATTCTTACGCGTCTGTCAATCGGCCGTGACGCCGCGCTAGCCGGAGCCGATGCAGCAGCAGCAGCACCAGCAGCCTCCACGATCAATGGAAAATTTCGTAATTACTATGCAGTCGCCTGTAAGCCGGTGTGTGCGGTTCTCTCTCTCTCTCTCTCTCTCTCCCGTTTGAATCTTGAATATTTCAAAGGGCCTATACCGTTGTGCGAGACTCGATTGGATGTGTGTGGGCTGTATATGCGTGTGTTTCGGAGGCCCCTGAGCCATATGTGCGGTTGTATTTCGTCAATTTGTAATTGGCACACAAGGAGTCTGAGGAGCCGTATGAGGGTTAAAGGTCGAGACGCACGACTGTTCGAATCAAATTAGCATTGTCTTTGAATTTAATCTTGTCATTTTTTCGATGATATATTCTTCGTAATGAGAAGTTATATTAATGCACAGTACAAATTTGATTTCGATCATTTAGTTCTTTTTATTTTCTGGGCAAATATCTTAGTTTGTTTATACAATCGATTCGATTACTGTGACGCTTCTTAGATGCTAAATACTTTTTAAATTTTTTTTATAAGTATATAAAAGAAGATAATTAAAAATAAAACATGTTTTACAAAACCTGTTTAGAATAGGAAGATTCTAATTTACATAAAGCGAGTAATCATAATTTATGTCCACGATCAAATAACTTTTCTTAATATACACGATTTCATACATCAAGCACACGAAACCTTTTGATAACCAAGCAAATGAGTATAGTCAAAAATAAAAGCTCGCCCACCTAATCATACGAGAAATGACATTTCCACACTCACCGCAATCCAGCCCAGTATTTCCGCATTCCCGCGCCAAAGCGCTTCGCAAGAGCGAACGAGAGAAGAAAAGAGGGGGAGCCGGGTGCGCGCAGAGGAAAAATAAAATAACAAACGAGAGTTCGTAAAACGTAATACTCGGGCGTTCCTCGCAATCCCTCAAATGCGCGCCATGCATATGACTGATTGATACTTCCCAAAACAAACGCCGGTGGCGCGTATAGCAGAAGCAGTAGCAACAGCAGCCTGCGGTGGCAGCGCGATTTTCAGCGGCGGTTTCGCCGCTCGCGCGCGCGTCAAAAGCACCGCACGCCGCCGACTTCCCCCTTTTTTTATCCAGCGCGGGATCGAAAATATACCTCTCCGAAAAGCGGAGAGAAAAAAAAAAGGAAGAAAACAAAAAACCGAAAAGCCAGCTTGCGCACCGAGTCCGCGGAAGAGAAGAAAGAAAAATAATAAACACGCGCGCACAAAGAAGGGGCTGGGCAACCAGAAAAAAAAAGGATTAATCGCGAGCACTCGTGTATATCTGAGAGACTTTCGACTGTGCAGAGTGAGAGAGAGAGCGAGTTATAGACGTCGAGGTGGCCAGTAGTACACCGCCCGAGAAAGAGAGAGAGTGAGTGGGCATAGGAGGTGGGAAGATCGTTTCGTTTCGATCGCGAGTCCCTCCCCCCCCCCCCCCTCCGCGCGCTTGCTTGCTGCAGCCGGTTTTCAATCAGGCTAATTGCACTTCGATCAAGCCGAGCTCCTATACTCTCCCGAGAAGTTTCCTCCTCCAGTCTCGCTCACTCGCTCCTCTCCTCTCCGCAAATGACAATGGGCCGTCGTTCCTTCCGGAAATTGAAAAGCACCGCCGCTGCACACCCTCGCGCGCGCAGGGGGGATGGGGGGATGGGGGGATTGTAGAGGAAGGAGAAGCGATCATCGTCGTCCGCGAATCACCGCACCGAATCGACTTCTCTCTCTCTCTCTCGCTCTTCATGTCGCTCTCTGAAGGTATCGCGAGATAACACGTCGGTCAAAGAGAAATAGGGAGCGCAACGGACAGCGCCAATAGAGGGAGAAAGAGAGAGAGAGAGAG
>UELU01099754.1:0-16172 GCA_900490025.1 Megastigmus dorsalis
AAATTATCAAACATGGAAAATGAAAAGAGAATACGTAGTGGTTGGGGAGATAGAAAATGTGGTTACTCCACTAAATCAAGAAAAAGAAAAGCCTGGAATAAAGGAGAACGAGGGAGTACAATGAAACAATCTAAAAATTCAAGTACGTCGACTACTAAATTAAAAGCTGAAGAATATCCAAAATCGAGTTTTAATGGATTTAGAATTTTTGATTTGGATAAATTAGCAGATATTATAACCAGCTATAACAGATATTAGAAACGATTTAATCCTTGAAGAGACACAAACTTTTGGACTTGGAGCTAAATATATATTAAAATGTCAAGAATGCAACTTTATTCAATCATTCTCTAACTGCTCTAAGATTGGGAGACGGAATAGATGTTATGATTTGAATCAAAGAGCCTTACTTGCTTCGAGACTTATTGGTACTGGACTTAGAGAATTGACACAGTTTTGCGGTACTATGGATTTACCACCACCTGTTAATCCAAGTGCTTCTAATAAGTTGAAAAAATCTTTATCGAAAGCAGTCTTTGACGAAGCCTAAGCCAGTATGAGCGAGGCAGTGAAACAAGAAATTGATGTGATAAGCGACCAACAAAATAGTGATCAAGAAAATAATGACCAAGAAAATGATGAAAAAGTAATCGAATTAAAAATCAAAGGCGATGGAACCTGACAAAAGAAAGGTTTTCAAACTTTAAATGGCGCAGTGTCAATTATAGGCACTGAAACAGAAAAAGTACTCGACCAAGAAGTTTTATCCACTCATTGTCAAGATTGTAAAGAATGGTAGCAGAAAAATGGCTCTCGTAATCGAAAAGCATGGGAAGACTGGTACAGTGTCCAGAAATTGGTCTGCAAGAGGAATTATTCTGGATCAGCTGGAGGAATGGAGAGCACCGGTATGGTCAGAATTTTCAAAAGATCTGAGGAGAAATTTAATGTACGTTACGCCAACTACATAGGTGATGGAGATTCAAAAACATTTTCTAATGCTTTTAAGAGAAATTAATATATTCGATGTTAAATTTTTATCATTTCCCACCGTTTTACCACTGTTATTTTGGTAGGAATTGATTTTAGAGACCAGTGTTAAACAGAAAAAAGATTTTTTAAATTTATTCTCTACAAAACATTTTTTTTCAAGTTATAGTTAAAAAACAGGTTTTTGCAATTCTTAAATGGTGCGCCATTTCGAAACCTTTAGATGGATATAGCCTTAAATAGGAACGTTTCTGTTCTATAATATAATGAGTTAATTCCCAAAGTTTCAGCCCGATGGGTCAAAAATTCATGGAGAAAATTCGTTCACAAAAAAATTTTTTTTACAAGCTATAAAAGATAAAAGAGTAATTGACAATTTTTAAATTGATTTCACAACTTTCTTTAGTTTAAATTGGCCATTAAAAATTGGAAACTTTATTTGAATATTCAAAATTAAGAAAAAGAGTACTTGACAATATCTGAATTGATCTCACAAATTTCATTAGTTTAAATTGGCCATTAGAAATTGAATAATTCATCTGAATAAATATAAATAAATAAAGAAGTTGTGGGCACTGTAACCTCAGCTCACCAGCGAGAGCGCCACTGGCGCACGAATACAAGTACATATATATACATACAGTCAGCGACACCAAATACAAGCAGATACCGAGGTTATGTGTAAGCTAATGTAATGATCCGAGACTCAAAGGCACTGGCAGCTTCTCTACCAGTGAATAAATCCAGATCACTTAAATACAAGACTCTATTTATTTAACCTCCTCCTCTCTCATTCCTTTTCCGTCGCTTTTCCGTTCTCATTCCATCATCGCTAAAACCATCAACGGCAGCAACACCGGCAGCAACAGGTCTACTTGGTTCAACGGAAGTGGGATGCTCTGACCGTTACAGCATCAAAATCATTGCAGCGTGAGGCCTCACGCTACCCAACACCTGTCGCCGCCAAAAGTAGCCGCCGCCGCAGTACGAGCCTGCCGGTGCATCTTCTGCTTGGAGAGAGATAGATAAATATTCTTTATTTGTATAAATATTCAAAAATGATTTTCCAATATAATCATATAATATTAAATACATATTTTTATAATAATACAATTTTAGCAATACTCTTCATCAGTCTTATAATATCTAGTAAATTGCACTCAGTCTTTCTTTCTATGATATCACAGGCGTACTATCTTGATCAGTCTTAAAATCAGTCTTAAAATGTGTTTCGAACCTAATAGTAATATCACAGAGCGTCTTAAGTTAAATATAAAAATAAACAAAATTACATAGCAGTCGATATCTATCTTACAAAACATTTAAAATAAAAAGTAACGTTTACTCAATCCAGTCATTCATACCACACTCACTCTAATACATAGACTCACACTTTTAAAAACGTTGTATAGGGGACAAAACAAAATAAGTTAACATAAGCTCATCTGCTTGCCCCTTGTGCAAGGTGTAAGTCGGTACATTTGTATTTTATGGTCATAAATTTGTCACAGACCTAGTTTCTGGGTGACTAGGAATCGATTTCAAGGAGGTGTTTGAAGACCGCCGTCTTGAATTCGCGCAAAGATGGAAGGTTGCGCAGATTGCCTGGAAGAGAGTTCCAAAAGCGCGCACACTGAACCTGGAAAGATCTCATACCAGTTTCCGTGCGCACTCTTGGCACCGAGAGTTCTTGCACAACACCCCTGCTAGTGCTTCTGGACTGGTGTTAGTGAAAAAATGCCGCTAAATAAGTTGGTTCATTGAGCCGAAGGATTTTATACATGAGGAAGGCGGCAAAATACATCCTCCGACTGTCAACTCGAATCCAGCCCAGTTTACAAGGGCTTAATTTACTTTTTTAGTTATACTATCGACCTGCGGTTTCCACGTTAGTTTACTATCTAATGTAACACCGAGACTCACGATCGTGCTGGAGAAAGGCACGAGCACTCCCCCCCCCCCCCCCCCCCCCCCCGACTCCCATTATCAACATCTAGCAAACCCGTTATAAATAAATCATCAACATATTTACGAGAACCAAATAAAATTGTTTTAGTCTTGCCAGAGTTGAGACGGAGGGACAAGCGCTCGGCCCACCCGAACACCAATCGTGCCGCATCGGACAGGCAAGCCACTGTCTCCAGAAGTTTATCTGCAGGTGTTTGAGTGTAAGTTTGGAGGTCATCAGCATATAGTATGTGCTTGACCGTCCCACGATCGCTTCTCGGCCTTTTGGCTAAGATCAAATGTGTAGTAGTTCGAAAGCGTTTTCTCGTGCCGGCATAGGCGGGTGGGGATTGTGCTGGAGATCTGCGGAACTTTGATCCTTTTATATAAACTTTACATTTTTACAAAGACTTTCTTTTCTTTGGGGCGAATCTAAACGGGGTTTACCCCGTGGATCGGCCCAACCTTTTAAATCACTCTGGACGATGAGCCAGTGGAGAAGACAGTCGCGGAGGAGCCAAATAACATCTTAGTGCTCCTCCCGGTGATCGATGCGGATAGCGATACGTTGTCCCGTCTGTGTGGGTCGCGGCACATTCACGGGCGAGCGGAAGGTCGAAAATTTCGTCCGTCACTGTAAAGATCAACACCGCGACAGCACATTAATATACCGTGCGGTGTAACAGACGGGGGAGGGTTACACCATCGGAAGTAGGCGAATCAACAACCTCGCTTACACCGACGATATGGCACTCGTGGCTGACTCTCCGGCTACGATGGAGAAACTTTTGGAGGTAGCGGAAACGGCCGCCCGGGCGGTGGGTCTCACCTTGAACCCGAGTAAGTGCGCAACTTTGCACATAAAGGGAAGAGGTGAGGACGCCGTACGGGCGACCGTTTACGCCGTCCAAGGGGAACCGGTCTGCACATTGGGTCCCGGTGAGCCTTACGAACATCTGGGCGTTCCCACAGGCTATCAGGTACGCCAGACTCCAATCAACACCCTGGCAGAAGTTATATGCGGCGGGGACATTTTTACTGCCCCGTCTCGACTTCGTTATGCAGGGCGCAGAAGTCAAAAAGGAGTACTTGACCGAGGCAGATAAGATCATCAAAAAGCTGGCAAAGCGTTGGCTTTATATCCCTCAGCAAGGTAGCGCGGAGTTGGTCTACCTTCCTCCATCCAAAGGAGGTGATGGCCTTCTCCCGCTCGGCGATTTGTACTGACAATCTGCTCACGGTCGCTCATGGCTATAAAATGCTATGCGCGCGTGACTCGACCGTGAGCGAATTAGCCAGGTCGCAGCTGAGCGATGCGGTCACGGAGAGGCTTAAAAGATGTGCGAGTCACGACGACATCGCACGCTACCTCTCTGGAGACTTAGATGTGCCTCGGTCTACTACATCTTCTTCATACTGGTCCCGAGTCCGGTGCGCGGCCCGGAGAATTAAAACTAAACTCTGGTTGCGCTGGGCTTGGGCTCCGCTGAGTCAGGAGTACCTGATAGAATGTGGGGGGTTTTTGGGGACCGTTGCCACCATTGTATCGCCGGTTCAGCACTATGAGGAATCGACCCTTGCCAAACCCGATCAGGGCAAGGTCTTCGAGGTATTCCGGAGGAATGCGGTGTCAAACCACTTCCTCCGGACCAACAGAAACCCTCGCTTGTGCGACTGGCGATTTATCCATCGCGCCCGCCTTGACATCCTTCCCCTTAGCGGCACCATGAGGTGGCGAGCGGGGGGTGGACAAGCGTTGTCGCAGATGCGGATCAGACCTCGAGACCATTCCTCATGTGCTGAACCATTGGGGCGTCCATTCAGCGGCGATGCAGCGGAGACACAATAATATGTAGCACCGGTTGGTCAAGGCAGCCGGTAGATACCCCGGGACCATCCAGGTGAACCAGACCGACATGGGAGTGAACGACCCTGCTACGGCTTTAAGATCGGACATCGGCATTCGTGACGATGCCAGCCGCAGCATAACCCTAATCGACTTGACCATACTATTCGAGAATCGAATGGCAGGATTCGATCAGGCCCGCCAGGCTAAGATCATACAGTATCAGCCATTGGCTGATTAACTGGCAGGCCAAGGTTTCGAGGTCATGAGCCTCCTCAGGATCAGCCGCAACTATGCGCTTATCGCGTCGCTGATCAGGAACCTCCTGATGATCCCGGGACATCTATGTGGAGCATGTCAGCGGTAAGAGGCAGTATGGGGAGGAGGGAGGCCGCATCGTTACTGGTGATCGCCAGGAGACCGGGGACCGATTAACGTGAACTGTCTATTATTTATTTTTCTTTTTGTGTTCAGTGATGATTTATTCAAAATTAAGAAGCCACATGAGTGGTTGTAAATATTTATCTTTTCATATATACACTGATAACCCCCCTCGGGGGGCAGGAATTTTATTTTGTCTCGTTCTTATTTGTCCTAATCAGTTAAAGCAGAGGTCGAAATCCCTAAAAATAAGCATGACCACAGTAGGCCAGGCGCCATGTTGTAACCCCGTTTGAGGGGTAGTATGTGCTTGACCGTCCCACGATCGAAGAGGTCTTTAAGGTCATTGATATAGAGACTGAAGAGTAAAGGCCCCAGGACTGACCCCTGTGGCACACCCAAATTTGTCTCAACCCACGAGGAACATCCATTTTTAGATAAAACGCGTTGAGTACGGCCTTGTAAATACGATTTAATCCACAGGAGTGCAGACCTCGAGAATCCGAGATCGCGGAGTTTACTCAACAGTCTCGAAGGAGAGATGGTGTCAAACGCCTTGCTGAAGTCGAAGAGCAACAGCAGGGTGATCATCCTTTTATCAATGCCTATTCGTATGTCGTCCCTGCTGTCTGAACCCTGCCTGTAAAGGATCGAGAATTCCGGTCCTGGAGAGATAGTTGGGGATTTGGGAGTGTGCAATCTTCTCAAGTATCTTGGAAAGGAAGCACAGTAGGGCAATAGGACAAAAGTCAGAAGCTAAAGATGGGGCGGAAATCTTTTTTAAGGCCACTGACTGCGCCCGTTATCAAGCACTCGTGAAGACTCCCTGGGCAAAGGAGCAATTAAATAAACGAACTATATAATTCCCCAACACTGGCAGCGACTTCACCACAACACTATGCGGTATGTTATCTACACCCCTCGCCTGAGATGTAAAGTGAGACATGGCGAGAACTACATCTGGAAAAGTAACTGGGTGAAATGCAAAACCATCATCAAATGCAGACGGTATGACGCTATCTATATCCTCGTTGTGCTCGTCCGGGGTGAAACCATGTAACTCCTCCTTGCTCTTGGGCAAGAGGCCAAGATTACGCATTTCCCTCCAAATGTCCTTCCTATAATCAAGAGCGTCAGAAAGCTGGCTACTAAGAAAGGAGGTACGCTCTTGATCTATGCGCACCTCGACCTCATTGTGTAAATGAAGAAATTCATCGAGCAGAGTGGCACTCCCAGTCTTCTTATACCGTCTATGCGTGGCGTTACGTTAGCTGATGAGTAGTTGAAGCTCAGTGCCAATCCATGGGGCTTTTCCTCTACGAGGAGTTACAGTTTTCAACAGTGCAAGTTCATTTATAGCCTACAATAGATTGACAATAAGACATTCAAGCACCCCATTTATGTCAAAATCAAAGTCAATGTGAGCTCTAATGGAATTCACGTTGAAAAAGCCAGCTCTCAGTCCCGTCTCTTTTACCTCACCAGCAACTCCCCGTTGAAATCATGTGGCATCATCAGCCGCACCACTAGTATTGGGATGGCCGCTCCGCTTCTCAGCATGATTTTGAGGAATAGAGCGTCCATGCCCTCTACAGTAGGCATCGGCAATAATCTGCAGGTCCGCATCGAAAGCAAAAGTATGCGTGCGCTCACCACCCTTCCTCCTGACCAAGAATCTACCACCACTATGCCAGACGTATCTGAAGCCAAGACTAGACGCTAATTGCTTTAAGCTTAAACATTCTCTGTACACTTCTGGCTGTAATAATTCGTTAATATAGATATTACGATCTGGCAGGCGGCTCACAGATTAAGAGCCAAGTGGAGATGATTTGATATCCTTGGTGGTGAGGTAGTTGTTAGAGAAAGAGCGCTTAGCGCGAAGAATGTCGAAACACGCTTTTTGCTGCGAGGCGAATCGTACAAGACGGTGGTCGCCTCGATCTCGAGACCGCGCCATTTCCAGGCTCCTCTCCCCGCCCGCCGCTCACTCCCCGAAGCTGAAGCACGCAGGCACCAACGACTTCCTCCCTCTCAAGTGTAGGGAGGACAGTGCCGAGTACTGCAAACGCAACATATTCGCGATTAACATCTACACAATTTTCATCAACAATACCATTTATTAGTAGTTCTTAGCACTCGTCACCATCGGTAGAACCCGCGGTACAGCCATCCTGAAGGAGGCCGCGAGACGGTGCAGATTTTGTTCCGGAGCCTAAAGAGACGGAAACCTGCGGCTCGTTTATTAATAGAGAGATAGAGAGAGAGAAGGCGCAGAGCAGACGCTTTTCGAGTTTTCACGGAGCCTTGCACTTCGAGCGCGCTCACATACCGCTCGCCGTGCAGACGCATTGGCGGAATTCCAAAAGCGCCGACACCTTTACAGTAGCGTAACGTCCTAAAGGTATTAAAATCGCACAAGATGCAAATTTTCTTCGCAATTTTTTCTATGATAATCGCGAATTGGTGACGGCGCGAGAAAATCAAATTTAATTTCTCGCGTTTTTGTTCGTCCTGGCAATTAGCCAGCATTCAGATTTTTTTTCTTGTGATGAAATAAATTCACATTTCGGCAGTGCGCATAATGGCCGCTTTTCTCATACAGAAACCAGGCTTTCGGTAACGGAAAATTCAAATTCTCCTTTTGCCACTGGAAAGAAAAAATTTTTTTCCCTTCATCACGCAAACGACCGCGCACCGCCTCAAAACTATGTTGACGAACAGTCAGTGCGGCAAGTAAATTTTGCTTTGCCATTTTGAAGAAAATCTGATATCGGCTTAAAATCTCGCATATAAACAAGCGCTCAGCTCAAAATTGGAAACAACGGATTTTAACGGCAGCAGCAATTTCTTCGCCGCATCATTTTCACCTCAGGACAACGATGAGCAACATATTAATTTTTAATGACACATTGAATTTTTTCCTTCTAATTTTAAAAATATTTTTCTCTTAAAATTTTTTCAGTGGACTCTTTTGCTCATTGGTTCTCGTAAGTGTCGTACTCATCGATTCACAGCAATCTCTTACGGTGCACACCCGCTGACCCAAATAATTTTGTTTTTCTTATTAAATAATTTTTTTTATGTTAATTAATGAATTAAAGTGCCAGGAGCATCGATTTTAGATCGTAAAAATTTATCTTTAACGTCTCCGAATTTCTTATATCATTCTGACTAATACGAAATTAATATATTATATCTCTTTTCTTATTTTATATTCATAACAATTTATATATATTATATTTATCATGTTTTTATATCTATGAATTTTCACACGCCTTGTAACATTTTATGTGGCATGGGCAGGAGGAACACTCCTCGGGCATTGTAATAATAATTTTGAGTGTTCGCTTGTGAGAGAAAATTTGAAACACTCCAGTGGTCGATTCACAGTAATCTCTTGCCCTGGGTGCAAGAAACCTATTTCGTTACGCGAGTCACCTCGCGAACAGTTTTCATTTTTACCAATAGAAATTCATTTGCGGGTGGAAAGAGTTTCAAAGACTCCAATGGTCGATTCACAGTAATCTCTTACCCTGGGTGCGAGAGATCAATTTCATCACGCGTGAGAAAATCGTGATAATTTCGTTTTATAAAATCTCATTCTCATGCTCGGGACCCATGGGAAGATTTTTGTTGTTCTGCTCGTCGATTCGCCGTAATCTCTTCGGCAGACACGGGTATCTCCCTAACGCACGGGATTTGCGATTCGAAAATTTTTCAAAGTCAATGCCACGAAAGTGTCCTTTTAGCACTGTCGAATAACATTAAGATATATTTAATCTTCGCTTAATTTAAAGTAACATTAAGGCAACTTTCCCTTCAGCAATTACTCTAGCTCGTTGGATGACTTTTCCCCTCGGCAACCGCTCCTTCGCGTGGCATGCTCCGCACACCCTCTAAAATGGACTCTACCCTGGAAAGGACATCGATTCCAACATTTTAGATATCCTTATCTCCCAATGGACGTGCGACTCGGGTGAGGCGAATGCCATGGGGCAACCGCCATCCTCGAATTTCACAGTAGATTTAGATAAAGAAATTACCGATTACGATCATTCAATGACTGATAAAATGAGAGGCGCGTTTAAAAAGACAGCGGACAGTCTAGATCAAAATAGACTATTTTTAACAAAATTTTCACGGAGCAATAATGCATCTGTATCGCTGGCAGTCTATCATAAAATGGAAAAAGCTTTTCCGACAAAATTAAAAATATGCAAAAATCACACAAAGAGCAACTAAACGCTCTAAGTGCAGAAGTTGAGAAATTATAACTTATGTCATATAACGCAAACCATCATTTTAATACAAGTAATTCTAATGTACAAAATGCCGTTACACCTTCATATCATAATTTCAATCCACTTAATTCCAGTATACAAAATGTCGTTACACCGACACAAAATTCAAACCTTTTCACAACAAATAACGAATCACTAAGTAATCCTTCAATAATAAACAGGTCGGTAAATACACATTTCCAAACAATAGACTCGCAGAACTTTCAAATAGAAAATTCAAATTCAAATAAGTCAACAAGCAATCATAATAACCCTTATACCCATAATATAGAAACAAACAGTTATAGGCAAACAAACCTTGATCTCCGTTACCTAATCAAAATAATAAAGTAAACACACCTGGCAACAACAATCAACCCATGGCTCGCTCCAATGTTAATTTTAAGCAAATACACAAGCCTTTCTGGCAACACGACCCAGAGACATGGTTCGATATGTACGAATGCCAGCTCCAAATTCAAAATATCACTGATATTTCAAATGATTCAAATGATAATATAAAATTCATTAATATAATACCGAATTTAAATCAGAATATAATAACAGAAATAGCGGATAATATCAAGCAACTCAAGCCTAATAATCGGTACGACGCACTCAAAAACATACGAATAAAAATACACGCAATCGGATGATTCGAAGCTTAAAAAGTTATTTCGAGGCTGCCAAATATGGGCACACGAAAGCCATCGACTTACTTTAACAAGTTAATTGATTTGGCGGGAAAGCAAATGCCGCGTGCATTAATTCTGAGAGCTTGGAAAGTGAACTTACCACCAAATATTCGCGCTTTTTTAGTCATCGAACCCACACCGGAAAACGAGAGCGCTTCTATCGCGTATGCAGACCAAGTACACGCCAATCTATATGACGCGAGTGCACCGATCTGTGAAATAAAGTCAACAGAGGCGCAATTGCTCACAGAAGCAATCGCGAGAATGGACGCTCTGTATAACAAAGAAACTCGTCATCGCGATCGCTCTCCTCCCAACAAAACTAGCGAACGCGCAAGATCGCTGGGACGCGAGCGCAGCAAGAGCAGGGAACGAAGATGACTCTGCTTCTTCCACAACAAATACGGAATTAAGACATACAAATGCATAAAAGCGTGTGATTGGGTCGACCAAACCAAACATAATAATAAAAAAGCGCGAAATAAAAACTTTCACAATGATTCACGCGACGGAAACCTTAAATCGAAAGGAGCGTTAAACTAACAACTCGGCGCATTATGGAGACAAATGTGGCCGGGGCTAAATTTCGGGTCAATAATAATGTACGTTTCTACATGAAAGATTTAAATATGGATGAAATATTTCTAATAGATTCGGGCGCAGAAAACTCTGTTGTTCCAAAACCCAACCCAAGGATTTCAATGAGAAGAAAATTAATATTAAATTATATGCTGCCAATGACATTACTATTAACACTTATGGCACCATACGCAAAAAATTAAATTGTGGTTATAAGCAAGAACTGCTCTGGACATTTATCGTCGCAGATGTACCTTACTCCATACTTGGAGGCGACGCGTTGAAATATTTTCAACTTTTACCCGATTTACATAATAAAAGATTAATTGATGCAAAAACAAATGAAATTGCACCGGGTATTAAACAGGCGGCCCTTGACTCGAAAATCTCCCTCATTAATCCTAAGCATAAATACGAGCACATTTTAACGAAGTTTCCGACGGTGACTGGCATTGATAAGCCTAAAACTCTTAAGAAAAGAGGTGTATATCACCACATTAAAACCTCGGACTCACCTTGCGCCCAGAGGTCGCGACGACTACCCCCTGAAAAGTTAAAAATTACTAGGCGTGAATTCGAAAAATGGTGCAAATCAGGTATTTGTAGGCCATCCAAAAGCCCATGGGCTACACCTATACATATGGTATTAAAAAAGAATGGAGAGTGGAGGATTTGCGGAGACTATCGTAAGCTAAACGAGGTAACGGTACCGGATAGATACCCTATTCCCAACTTGCACGACTTCTCCAGCAACTTGCATGGCAAAAATATTTTCCCCGCCCTCGTCTTGGAGAGTGCCTTTTTACAAATCGCTATCTTTCCGGAAGATATTCCCAAGCCTGCAGTTATAACGCCATTCGGTCTCTACGGATTTCTCGTGATGACCTTCGGATTTAGAAACGCATCGCAAACTTTTCAAAAATATGGCAATATGGTATGAGGGGACCTAGATTTCGTTTTCGCATATATCGACGATATACTGGTGGCATCCGCCTCACCCAAGGAACACGAAAAACATCTAAACACGGTGCTCGAAAGATTGCAGGCTTTCCACCTGCATCTTAATTTAAAAAATTGCATTTTCGGCGCGGATGAATTAATTTTATTGGGCCACACCGTTAACAAGGACGGCCTTAAGCCAGATCCGAAATTGGTGGAAGCCATTTAAACCTTCTCCAAACCTAATACGACGGACGAATTGCGTAGATTTTTAGGCTTGGTAAATTTTTACAGAAAATCTATACCCCAAGCAGCCGAAACAGAGCGGCATCTGCACGCGTTAATTAAGGGTAACAAGAATGTTCCGAACTCTATTAAATTCATTTGTTTATAGTACAATTGTTTAATACCGTTACATGTTTGTTATTATATTATGTTGATTTCGTGTTCTTTGTTTAATTCTGGAAAAAATTGTTTAAAGTGTTAAATTGAAAAATCAAATATTTAATTGTTAAGGATGATAAAAGAAATAAAAGTAAAAAGATTATGCGCGACATTCCCGTTCTTGTTAGCATGGTTAAAATAATTATTTTTGACATTTTCATTGCTCCGATAAGTAATTAGGCGTCAATGTAATATTCGTTTGAATTCAATAAACCCGATCCTTCGATGTTTACGTTCTCGCGAAGACACAAATAAATGATTGACGCCGGCGAGCGAGGAATGCGAGACGGCGAGAGATCTAAATAACGCGATGATTATTGTACAACAACTGCGATGAATTATGTAAAAGGTGGAACGACCAAGGCTAAGGACATGAGGGGAGCAGACCGTAGAAAAGGAAGCTCGCCCACCCGTGTGAACCTGAGAAGCATGGGTAGCGCAAGCTTCCGTGTCAGTGAGGCCCAGCGTCTAGGGTGTACTCGTGGGGTATACCCGAGGGCGCATTACCGACCCCAAACCAGGAGTGCAAGCTCCTGGGCAATGAGGGTCACCCAGAGCCTGGAAGAGCATCGGGTCTTCCAGGGCTGTTAGGTCAGAAGGGGATCACAGGTGGGGAGGTGAGAGAGCGCGAAAAATTACGTGGGCCGGAAAAAGGCGCCAGGAGTTGGCGCGCAACGCGAACAAAAGGAGTAGAGGAAACGAGAGAAGGGGGCGCAGTGATTCCGAGCGCTCCGATAAGAGCTATCGGTCCTTGGCCTCGTCGGGACACTTATATCGATACGTGTAATAAATTTCTATTGTAAGGAAGCAGAATAAATTTTTTATTTTTTTATTTTACCATATGGGTTCCTGTTATATTTATTAAATATACATTGCGACTTTCCTACAAAAAAAGGATTCAATACTGCTCTAAAATTTAACAAAGAAAAAAGACAGAACTCCGTTAATTTGGAACGCGAGCGCGGACGAAGCCTTCGAAAAAACCAAACGTCAAGTAATAAACATTGCCAATTTAGCTCACCCGTGCGAGAACACTGAATTGCGCGTAACGATGGATGCTTCCAATTTCGCCATTTTTATTATGCTTCATAACTTGTAGTTTCCTCCCGGCTCTGGCTCAGCTTGCTCGAAGCAATAACTTCTCTTAGCAGTTGGACCGGGGTCGAGGATGTCACTAAGGACATCAACGCCCTTCACGAGCGTCTCCTCACCCCCATCTCCAACATTGCGGGAGACTCCAGGGAGCGCGATCACCTGCGCACGGTGGAGATACACCTCCTTTCGTTCAAGGAAAAGTTCCTCCCCATCATCACCGAGAGTCTCAACGCTCTCTCGCGTGCGTCGCAATGCACAATGATGCGTGTGCCGCCCACAGTCGACCATAGGCTACCTACCCTGTTCATGGTAGATCAGCCTATCGTGGCCCTTCTCATCTACAATATGCATCGGGTCTCCAAGAAAGCCATATACGACATGCTGATCGACTATGGACCGGTAAATTTTACTGTCGACACCGTTTTTATTAGGGGCCAGCGCTGTAGCGCACGTGTCACGTGCCATAACATAGCGTCCGCCACCCTAATGTAAGGGGGGTAAGGGTGGTTCTTCAGCGGGCAGACGGTGTGTGAAAATTTGCCCTTACACCGGTAAGGAAGACCCCAGCTCTATGCTGGAGGTACGCCCTCTGCTTGCCTCAGAGCTCTCCGCCTCGACCCAGTGTTGGCGCATATTAACATATTTTTAGACAATGATTCCAAACTGGCGTTTGTCACTGCATTGGAGGGGTGGCGCTCGACGTACGCGAGAATCGGGACGCTAGACTTACCGATGATGCCTGTTTTTTTTCTTCAGCGTGGTCAAGTGCAAGGTCAACCTACGCGACACTACTCGACACCATGACAAGGCTCGGGGAGCTCATGTCACTCCCAGAAGCTCTGCCTCTTATGGAGGCAACTTCTATGAGCTCTTCGAGATAAGGGTTGACCACAGCAACTAACCTTCCAGCCCGGTCCCAAAGTACTAACCCTACTAACCCAACACCCCACCATTCACATCGTCAGTTGTTTTCCGTACTTTCTTCACATAAACTAACACACACCATACCTTTGGACCTCTTTTCATTCACTATTTTTTTTCTCCTTGTTTACATTCATTCTGTACTTTCACTGCTCTTTTCCACCATACCTTTGGTCCTCTTTTCATTCACTATTTTTTTTTCTCCTTTTTTACATTCATTCTGTACTTTCACTGCCCTACAAATAGTCTCTTTTCCTTTTTTTTTTAAACTTTTGATGATGTCCCATCGTATGGTGTAAACATAATTTTAACTGCAACAAGCATCAATTCTTACACACTTATACACACTAGACTGCTTGTTTGCATCTACATTCAATCACACCAAAACTAAATTTTTTAGTCACAGCAAAATCATCAAAAATTGTAAATCTTGTAATTAAACTTTTTAGCAACAATCTTATAAAACAACTGCACGCTTAGTTCCAAAATGTACAAACCACTTCTTTTGTAAAAAGACAATTGCAAGTTGCAAGCAATTTTGTAAATATATAATTCTGGATCTACCAATGAACACACATCAACGACACTGCTACATATAACCTCAACGAAATACAGCGCTCACACTAATCAAAGCATCACTCAATGCAATCTACGATCATTTTTACATGTAATGTCGAATGCATACTTAATCGTTGATGCATCATCTCAATGCAATCTACGATCATATCTACATGTAATGTTAAATGCACAAAATAAGCGTTCATGCATCACCTCAATGCCATCACCGATCATGTTTACATGTAATGTCAAATGCACAAAATAAGCGTTTTTACATTTTTACATGTAATGTTTTACGTGTAATTTTTACATGCATCACTTTAATGCAATTTCCGACTATCTTACATATTATGTAAATTTTAACGCACAAATAAGTTCTCATTCCCGCCAGATGCATCACCTAATGTAATGTAATCGTCGATCATTTTCACATGTAAAATCAATGTGTAATTAAGCATTCATCTATAATGATATTAAGCGCGAAAGGCTTCACTATGTATTCAACTTCTTTAATAAAAACAACAATAATATAAAAAATCTATGGAAAATAATAAACAACAAATTGGGCAAAAGTACAAAAAAGAACAATAACATAAATTACATTACATATAACAACAAAAAAATTAACAATCCATTAGAAATTGCTGAAAATATGAATAAATACTTTACTAATGTTGGTAATCAATTCAGCAACAAAATAAATACTCCACCCAATATAAACATCAAACTACCTCCAATGAATGAAAAGAGTATGTTTTTACATCTTGCAAATTATCAAGAAATACAGAAAATATTGTGCAAAATGAAAAATAAAAATGGAGGAGTTGACGGCATAAATTCTCAAACATTAAAAATTTTAGCAACTAATATCAGCCAACCACTAGCAAACATTTTTAACTTATGCATTGAACAAGGAATATTTCCGGACGAATTAAAAGCTGCAGAAATAATACCTATACACAAATCTAAAGAGAAACACTTGACGACAAATTATAGACCAATATCATTAATCTCCAATATTGCTAAGATATTTGAAAAACTACTACACAAAAGAATAGCAAATTTTTTTAACAAATGTAACCTTTTTTCTAACAAACAGTTCGGATTTAGGAAAACCATAGGCACTAAAGACGCACTAAATGAAATAACAAATTTAATATACAAACAACTAGATTCAAGTAACCCAATTGCAATCACCTTCCTAGATCTCGCCAAAGCTTTTGATACAGTGGACCACAAAATCCTATTACACAAACTTTACAACTATGGAATAAGAGGAAAGACATACAACTTAATAAAAAGCTATTTGAATAATAGGAAACAGAAAGTTAAAATCAAAGATCAAAGCAGCAATTATGTAGAAATAAACATCGGAGTTCCGCAAGGAACCATTCTTGGACCACTATTATTTATAATTTACATAAATGATATGTTAACGACTGCACCTGAAAACACAATTTTATCATATGCCGACGACACAGCAGTAATAATTAC
>UELU01099760.1:0-17118 GCA_900490025.1 Megastigmus dorsalis
GTGCACTATATTTTAGATACCAGATTATTATTATAGAGGTGATATTGCCAATTAATACTTATGTATACAGGGTGATAATGCAAAGAGATAAGGGTTGCAAAATAATTTACAAGTATTATTTCATATAATTACTGAAAAAGTATGCATCTTACAAAAAAATATCTTATAATATTTTCTATGTAAGAGGGGTTGAAAAGTATGAAATAAGTTTTTGTAAAAAAATTTTGGTTTTATATTTGTTTATAGATTGTTATTAACTATTTACCGGTACATTTTTACTTTGACTTCTGAGAGGTCTTGTATTTAGACTATAAATTTATGTTGAGCGACTTCAAAAATACTCAATTTTACCGAAAATTTGTATAAATAACAGCCATATTGATCCGCCATCTTAAATTTTCAAATTGTGACATTAGATTTGTATTCAGTGATCTCATAAATAAAACAATTAATGTTACCAGTTCATTTAATATAATAAATAAATGAAATAACAATTATTTTATTTAAAAAATATAAATATGTCCGCCATATTGGATCCGCCATTTTGAATTTTAAAATTCTAATGGCAGATTCGTATTCAGCGACCTCGATAACATATATGAACATGTTGTTTTTATGGGTTGCATGCAATAAAAAATGAATGAATTTGCAAATAGCCAAAGTCAGGGATAACTCCTGCGCAGGAGGGTTAACACACTGCCTGCACCAAGTTTTGGGCCGGGGTGGGGCCTTGCTCTCTGTCTCTTAAGGGAAAACACGCTATGTTTTCGGGGAGGTTCGCAACTCGGTCTTATTAATCTAAATTAACGATAAGTTTTAATGTGACAGCATGCGAATGATATGGAGTATAGAGATGAGTATAACAATGAATAAAGCGTCAGATAAGTAATTGGGTTACATTTATTTTTCAGAAATTCAATATATTTTTTTTAAAAGTACAGGCTCGATGATACATTTTGTTCTTTCTATTCGAATTCTGAAACGTTCTCTGTCGCGCGCAGCCTGCTCCCACCCCCCTCGACAAGCAGCGCGACTCGCATAATTCCAAACATACGCGAATAGTGGGTTCTTCCTTAAAACTTACAATCTTCATTTTAATTATTTAACAACAGCTTCTGTAATAATTTCTTATTTAATATACATTGAGTTCAGTTTCTTGCTAGTGGAAGTAGTAATCTGCTTCCAAGAATGTGTTCTCGACAAGGGAGAAGTGATGGAGTATTTTCGTGGTAAAATATTTTCAGTAGTTGAACATTCCGTAGTGCACAGTTGGCTTTGTAGGAGGATTTGTGGTAGGGGCACAGTGGTTCCAGTACTTCGGATTTAAGACTCTGCAATGATGGGGACAGCGTATATCCTCCATATAACACACTAGAAAATTAAATTGTTCGAGCCATTGTTTTTCTCAGCACCTTTCACGTAGACAACTCTTGCATCCTGCAAAGTATTTCGCAAAAAAATTTCAAACTCCTCGTAGGGTAATTCACCAGAGGTCCAAGACAAGCCGTGATAATTGCTCTCTAACCAGAGTTTTGTGCTCCTATACTTGGCTGAGAGTTTACACCACGATGTTGGCGGTTTGAATAAAAATACCTGTGTCTGGAGATTTTCGTAGAGTGGAGCTAGCGACAGTTCCTTGACAACAGACTCATTTACTGGTTGTTTGAAACCTTGTACATCCAGCACGTAGCCCATTGTGACTAAATTCATTCGATTGCTGAGCCTTTTTATATCATCATCCCCACCACTTAGACCAGTTTTTTGACATCTCCACTTCTGGGATTGTACTCGACTATACGATCGTGTAGTATTAAGCAGTATACTGAAGTCCTCAAATTCAAGACGCACATCGACTGGGGCCTGTTTCAGAGACTCATTCTGTTTGGAGCAATCGATGACGATTATTGGAGCGTAAGTTAAGTAGTCTCTCTTGTTGAGCATTGGCTTTGCCTGCTCTTTACCAAAGTAAGTCTTTTGAGAGAGAATTGAGAAAGAGTTTGACATTGCTTATATTACAAAACGGTTTGCATTGGCAGCTTTTGTCCCTTGTGGTTCGTCTGAAAATCCACAACGACGAAACGAGGTTTCTCTAGCTGATTTGATGTGTTAACAGTCTAAACATGCTTCGAGGTTGTAGGTAGAAGAGAATACTCATACAATTCCCAAGTACGGAAGCTCATAGCTATAGGTATATCCTTCTCTATATAGCTCAGCAAGCGTATCTTGTATTGATCAGATATCAAGACATAAGGCATGAACCACTCAACTCTCTTTAGATCAATTTGAAAATTTTCAAAACATTGCTGACAAGTAGCTTGAGTTTGCCCAACCGCGTTTAAATCATTCTTCGATCTTGTGAGAATGAGCTCATGTTTTGTGTTAACCACAATTATACGGTAATCTTCCACAAAGCCTAAAATCATACTCAGCGGTATGGATACATCAAAGCAGCCATTATTATCTAGTTTTTGAGTCTCCTTGTATCAAGCCATCCTGCGTTTTCTCCAAGAAAACTCTGACTTGGACTGAATGATAGTTAACCTTTCATAAGGCTGGTCAAATCCACGTTCTTACATCTATCGATTTCTATAGCATTCAACTCGTAAAAAATTTCCTCAAATAAATGGCAGATGGCGTTGTTGATTAGCTTTGTATTGACAACGACGGTGCCATCTGCTTTGAGCAATCTCCCATACACATGCAGCGAACTGTGTGAGGGTAGAAGGCAGAGATCTTGATGCTGTATGGATATACGAATCTTATCGCTGTTGTTGAAGCCTGACGAGTTATAGGGCTGATGCGCATGTATTTCGTAATGCGCAAGATTCGTCATATGATACAGGTGATTCTATACTTAGGATCTCTGCCATTTCGTCGTTGGATACAGCAAAAAGTATACAAGTTACTTTATTCCAGCAGGATTTATAACTCTTAGACCGAGGCTTTTGAAGAACTGCACATTCTGAGGTGTTAGCAGTTTCAAACCCCGTTGACAACTGACTGCTTTACGACATGATAAGCTGTTAATATAACTTCTACCAATCTTCACATTATACAGAATGCCCATATTATAATGTTGACTTGATGTATAATCTCACTGTTATGATCTCACCTCGAAAATTGACTAAATGTACTGCAACTGTATTTGATCAATGGTTGATATTGACTGGTAAATAAATGATTTGCGATGGAATCTCGATGATTTTATAACCTGGTGGTACTGCCGGGAAAAACTCATGTATAGTGTGCATCTTTTTACTGTTTATATATGCACCAGTTGTTATATTACATTCGATGTGCAAGGTGTTGACCTTCAGAATGGCTACAGGTAATTCTAAATTATGTTTGATATTGTCAGCTAAAGTACGTCGAGTAAACCCCAGTAGTATACCAATAGAGTCTGTAGATCGAAAGTCAATGATATGACTGCACTTTATAACATTACGAAGAGTGTTGTTGTTGGGTTGGATGCTAATCGTTATGCCTTTGGATGCGAGGGCTTTTTGCAAATAGCTCTTGATATCTTCAATCTCGTAACTATCTGTTGGTAAAGTGAGCACTTCTTCACCTATGTAGAATCGATTATTACCCTCGTCAATATTGGGTATTGAATTGAAGGTTAAAAGCTCTACAAGACCTAGAGTATAACTTTTATTTGGGGAAAGTTCAATGGGCGGAAAGTATCATGTTTCTAGCACGGATCACGTTCCAGACAGACAGACAGACTCAATGTAAATGAATTTCCCATAACGTCACAAACTAGACTGACCCTTTTCAGCTGCTGCATATCCTTATATATTTTGTCCACACAAGAATTGCAGACAAAGATGGCCACAATTGTACGAATTTTAGTCTTGGTATCTTTCATGATTGTACTTGACACTCGCAATTCGGAGATAGTCCATAAGCTCGGAGGGTGGCTGTAAATCATCAAAGCTATCGAAATACGCAACATCTTTACCTCTTTTTCGATAGGCTACCCAGCGAGTGCCAGGTTCTCTGTCATCATCAATTTCACAATGGCCGACTCTCAATATTTCGGTCCACTCTCTGGTAATGAGTTCCGCATAAATATACAGCGAAAATATGAAATTTTCAAAAGCTTGGAATACTTCAATAAATCAACGTCTGTCAGTGCTCGTTTAGGCAACTTTATATTGAAGCTTTTTTTTCCTTCAAACCTTGTCTACGGTAGGGTTTAAGATTAATACCATAGCCTTTCTTATGTGGTTTCAAATAGAGACCCTTGCCAAGAGCAATAGCTTCCATCGTTTTGTTATGCCTCTGGCTTTCTTCAAGTTGTCGTTTGGCAGTACTAGCATTATTCGCAGCTTTCACTATGCCAGCAGCGCCGCCTGCAAGTGCACCTGTTGCACTTAAACCAGCAAAAACCAGCCATGCGTACATTCTGCTTGTGAGCAGTGCGAATAACTGTATTAGAATTTTTGCTTGGAATTGAAGAAACGGCTTTGACTACCTTAGCCAATGTGATTTTCTTCTTCTTCAGACCCATGCCCAATTTTGATTTCAGCTTCATGGCATTCGTTACAGCGTATGCAGCAGCCTCATTGCCAAGTTTTTTCAGCAAGTACTCTGTCTGCAGCGTTTCTAGCCTCAACGTTCTCTCGATTCTGTGAGTAGGCGATATCGTGGTGCTTGCAGGCCGCATCGAGTGGATTAATTCCAGGATCACCTCGAGCTAGACATCTGGTTAGCTTAGTACCAGGTCCGTAGTACTGATATCCTGGCAGATGCATTTCGAATGGCAGTTTATTGATTAGTGTATTCATAAAACCTCGACCACGGCTTCGCGCCATCATGATGATGATGCTAATACCTTAAAGGATGCTTTGCAACTAAATGTGAAAGCATAAAGGTGTAGTATTTATAGTCTCGAGTTCAGTTGATTTCAAACCATTGTGTAAGCAGCATGTATTTTCAGGAGCAAGACGTACTGCCAGTGTTAAATTTTGATACTATGACAGAGCGGAAAAAGGTGCAGAAGTGATATGGTGCCCTGTTCCCTGATAATATACGTGCTGTTTTTTTTGCGGTCCCTCAAGCTATGGCAAGACTAATATATTGCTCACACTTATAATGCATCTCAATGGCTTGAGATTTGAAAATCTATATGTCTACTCCAAGTCGCTGAATCAGCCAAAGTATAAATTTCTTGAACAATTGCTAGAGCCTCTAGATGGCATCGTGTACTTTCCATTTAGTGAGCATGAAACTGTAGCATCTCCCGATAAAACACCTCCCAATTCCATAATCGTATTCGACGATGTGGCCAGTGAAAAGCAAGACTATATCAGAGTCTTTTTCTGCATGGGCAGACACAAAAATATAGAGAGTTTCTACTTGTGCCAGTCTTACGCACGCATTCCAAAGCATCTGATACGAGATAATGTGAATTTGTTAGTGCTGTTTCGACAAGATGATATGAATCTGAAGCATGCATACGGCGATCATGTAACTCCTGATATGTCATATACAGATTTCAAAAACTTGTGCTCAAAGTGTTGGAAGGATGATAAGCATGGTTTCCTCGTTATCGACAAAGAACCAAAAGTCAATGCCGGTAGATATAGATGAGGCTTCGACAATTTTGCTAAGGACCAATCAAGCAGTCTTCCATGGATCGCTTAAGTGCCAACATGGCAGACTTTAATTATGAGAAAAATACTCTGCTTCAAATTGCTAAATCGAGAGATGCAATCAGACGTAAACATAGACTGTTACTACAGGATAAAGCTAGGTTTAAAAAGAACTTGGACGAAATGTTCAAGCCCGTTATTGATCCGCTTAAAAAATTGGTTAGTAGTAAACATGGTTGGAGATTCACCGATTAATTTTATAACAGATTACGTGACCATCCTCGATGGAAAATACCCAAAAACTAAAGGCCTAATGGGGCTTCTTTTTCACAAGTACCCAAATGACAGCTTCATAAGTGGTGAGGATACAAAAAATTATCGAAAGATCATTGAAGAGGCAAATGCCTACAGAATGAACTATAAGGATGATCTTCCGATTAAGAAGGCAAAAAGTAACAAATACAAGAATTTTATAGCCCTCTTCTTCGACAAGACTCCGAAAAGCCGGGATTTTACCTAAATAAAAAATTGCAACAAGAAACAGGCAAATGAATTATGTACATTGGGATAATATGAATGAGCTAGTTGATCGCCTTCAACTACTGCTGGCTGAGAGAACAGCTGGTAATCCAAGCCACGTTAATAAGATTCAATCAATCATAGAGGAGCTGCGAGAAGCTATCATTATACAGGGTGTCCCAAAAGTATGGACACACCTGAAAATCTCGGAAACTAGTGGCGCTAGAAAAAAACTTTAAACACAAAAGTTTCCGCAAATCAAACAGCGCATTCGATCGTGACCTTGAATTTGACCTTGGGTTTGACCTTCAGGGTCATTTGAAGGTCAAGTCGAATTTTTTCAATGGGAACCCCCCCCCCCTTTTTTATTACGGAAATGGAAAGCGGGAAAAATTTCCTATTCAAAGGTATAAATAACATAGGGGGTCAAATGTAGCCCAAAGGTCATTTAAAGGTCAGATCTTTGAATAAGCTGAAATTGGTGTTCGCAGCCCATAACTCGAAAACTAGGGGTGTTAGAAAATACACTTTGAATACAAAAGTTTCCGCAAATCAAACGGCGCATCCAATGGTGACCTTGAACTTGACCTTAGGTTGGGTTTGACCTTTAGGGTCATTTGAAGGTGAAGTCGAGATTTTTGAACGAGAACCATATTTCTTCATTCCAGAAAACTTGCCCAAAGGTCATTTACAAATTTTACAACTCTGATCTCAGATTCACTCAGGAAAGTTTTTGGCTGAATTCACAATTTTTAAGAGAAAAACCCTCCCATATGCACACCTGAACTAATCATGGGACAAAGAGGTCAATTTTTGTGAATATTCAGGTATGCATTTATAAGATAATTATCAATTTTGATGTGCTTTGTTGTTTTCATTCTGAATTAGTTCAATCAACGCACTGATTCTTTTCGTTTATTCTTAGTTTCGTTTTCTGTATTTGAGAATAAATCGTCTCACAGAACGTGAACGAATAAGCATCCTCATGATGCGAGGATGGGGTAATATGGTTAAGTCATATCGGCGAGTTGCGGATCTGTTTAACGCAAAATTACGGCTACCGTTCAAACCAAGAATTTCGAAAAAGACAGTGGGAAAAACTGTTTCTCGTTTTGAGCAAACTGGTAGCGTTAAAGATCGACCCAAAAGTGGAAGACCGAAGTCAGTAACTGATCATGAAACCTCTTTGAATGTGGCATTATCTTTCGTTGAAAGTCCTGGAACCTCCGTTAGACAAGTATCTGCTGAAACTGGTGTTTATAAAACTTCTGTTCACAGAATAATGAAACTCGAGAAGTTTCATCCATATAAAGTGAAATTGGTACAGCAGTTGAACGAGGATGATTTCGATCGAAGACTGGAATTTGTCGAATTAATGATAAACCGTATTGATGCTAGACCAAATTTTTTAAACGAAATAGTTTTTTCCGATGAAGCTACCTTCCACTTGAATGGTAACGTTAATCGACACTATTGTCGGTTCTGGGCATCGGAGAACCCTGACTGGTTTTTGGAATCACATACACAACACCCACAGAAACTCAACGTTTGGGCAGGCATAATAAATGTTAGAATAGTAGGGCCATTTTTCATAGAAGGCAATTTAAACGGAGAAAAGTATGAAGACATGTTGAGGAATCAAATCGGGGCTGCGATAAATAACTTTTAGAAGTCACGATTACTAAAAGATGCTAGTTGGACTTCACCAGTCGGACACCAGCGTGTCTTGCCTTCACTGGCTGGACACCAGCGTGTCTTGCCTTCACTGACTGGTCACCAGCGTGTCTTGCATTCACTCGCTGGATATCACTGTGTCTTGCCTTTACTAGCTGGATATCACTGTCTTGCCTTCACTGGCTAGACACCAGCGTGTCGAAAACCAAATCTATGGCCAAATCTTTGAAGGTCAAATGCACCGTTTTATTTCCAGAAACTTCGATAGAAAAACTTATGGTAGTTTTACAGCAATTTTAGCTTATTTAGCCCTATGTTATTTATACCGCTGAATAGAAATTTTTTCCCGCTTTCAATTTCTGTAATAAAGAACGGAGTTCCCATTCAAAAAACTTGACTTGACCTTCAAATAACCCAAGGTCAAACTTAAGGGCACCATCTGATGCATCGTTTGATTTTCGGAAACTTTAGTATATGAAGTTTTTTTCTGGCACCCCTAGTTTCCGAGTTATGGGCTGCTGAATACCAATTTCAGTTTATTCAAAGATCTGACCTTCAAATGACCTTTGGGCTACATTTGACCCCTATGTTATTTATACCGTTGAATAGAATTTTTTTTTCCAATATCCATTTCTGTAATAAAAAGGCAGGGTTCCCATTGAAAAAATTCGACTTGACCTTCAAATAACCCTGAAGGTCAAATCCAAGGTCAAATACAAGGTCACGATCGGATGCGCTGTTTGATTTGCGGAAACTTTTGTGTTTAAAGTTTTTTTCTAGCGCCACTAGTTTCCGAGATTTTCAGGTGTGTCCATACTTTTGGGACACCCTGTATATTGAGTGTATACTTGACTTCGAAATTAGTAGCAAAATGAGCGTCGATGTATTCGGACATAAGCTTGATCGAGCTGAAGCTAGTTGTGGTCCACCTGGTATTGGTTATAAGATCACTGCTATATAAACATGCCCGACATTTCGAGCCCAACCCAACTCGCTCCGGCTCCTCCTCAGGGACTGAAATGGAAAGCATGTTTCCTCCTCTCCCCTTTACCAATTATAATGGTAAATTAAGGAAACGGGTAGATAAACAAACAATGAATGAGAATGGGAAGAATGTATATTTTAGTTTATCTTATGTTAGAGGATTGTCATAAAGCATTAGAACGTTGTTTAGAAAACGGAATATTCAAGTTTTCTTTAGAAATGATAATAATTTGGGTAGGTTATTTAGTAATTGTAAAGACAAGGATGATAATGTTTAAAATCAGGAGTAGTTTATAAAATTAATTGTAGAGATTTAATGGATGTTACATTGGCCAAACGGGTAGATATTTGAAAAAAAGAATGAATGAACATCAATATAGTTTACAGAGCACAAATTTTACATTGGGGTTAAAAGGACATTGTATGAATTATTTGCATTCTTTCGATTTCGGGAGTGTGTGAGGTTTTAGAAAAGAGGATTAGGAATAAATATAAGAGGGAGTGTTTTGAGAGTATCCACATTCTAAGGAATCGAAATAATGTTAAATTAATGATAGAGTCGAGTAAATGAGATAACATTTATCATTCTTTATTAATTTAAGTTATAAGAGGAAATTGGTAAAGGGGCGAGGGGGGAGAGGAGGGATGGGTAGAGAGATGGGTATATAAGGAGGCTAAACATGCTTTCCATTTCAGTCCCTGAGGAGGAGCCGGAGCGGGTTGGGTTGGGCTCGAAACATCGGGCATGTTTCGGTGGTGGGGGGCGGTCAGATTGTCCTTTACTAATAAATGTTTATTTCAGGGTTAAATATAAGTTTATTTCAGATTCTTCGGGGGTGATTGTAAACAAGGGCAATCTGATTGCCCATGAATATTGATTAGACTGCAAGACCGATAGAAAGATCTTTGTCAGTTTATATTGAATTTGTGAAAAATAAATGTAACCCAATTACTTATCTGACGTTTTATTCATTTTTATACTCATCTCTATACTCCATATCATTCGCATGCTGTCACATAAAATTTATCGTTAATTTAGATTGATAAGACTGAGTTGCGAACCTCCCCGAAAACATAACGTGTTTACCCTTAAGAAACAGAGAGCAAGGTCCCGCCCCGGCCCAAAACTTGGTACAGGCAGTGTGTTAACCCAGCTAGGGAGAGTAGAGCACGCAACTTTTTCTCAATTCGAGATTCTCTATGCGTCTCTATAGCAATCTGTCCATTCGACACTTTGTTGCGTGTCATTTAAGTTATAAAAAACGATAAGAAACATAACCGATAATATGTGATAAAAATGTATTAAATGTAAGCGATTTTAAAAGAATTAAAAACGATAAATCGTTGTTGCATATTATTCACGCATATTAACCGATCATGTGAATAAATCCATTTCACGTATTTCAACCGATTACGACGTCTTGCTTGTTTCAACCGATTAAATACGTTTAAATTTAATACGAAAATTTTACATTAAATTTAATTACGATTAAACCAGATTACATTACAACATTTTACACATTTCAACCGATTAAATCCGATTCAAAATAATAGGAAAATTGAGTTTTATAATCGATTCGATAATCGGCCCATGGATTAAACTGATTTAACCAGCATTAAATCCGATTGGTTTTAAACCTTTTTAACCGGTCATTTTCAACAGGGTAAGTATATGCAGATTTGGTTTCCATTTTATATGAGGCTGTCGCGGCCACTCGTTCAAAATGAGCGCCGCGCTAGTCAAAGGTCGTCAGAGACTCGCGCTGCGATCGGTCATCGCTACACTTCTCCCCTCCCTCGCTTATCGATACGCGAGCCTCGCGGTATGCAAAGGAGCTGCACGCCCGAGGCTCGCTCTCTTCCGCTCTAGCCGCGGCCTCAGACGGAGCACCCCGTGATTCGCGTTCTACCGGCAACTACCACGCCACGCGGTCGAATCATCTTTACATATTTCAATTAACCACCTAGTTAAGTGTAAGCCTTTAATATTGCTACTGCAATAAATCTAGTAAAAGTTATCTACAGTGCAAGGCTTTTTTCCACTCAAAACTCTCCTTTTCCTCGTATACTCGGCAATCCTGCTTTCGTCACGCGAAAGATGCTACCGATACTCCCGGGTTCTAGCCACTCGTCTACCCGAGCAGAAACGAGCCTCGCGCGCTAACAGAGGCACATTTAATTCACCAAACATTAAAAGTTTGTGGCCCTTGTTCATATTCATAATTAATTCCACATTTGCTTCAATTGCTTCATTGAATGCTTCATTGATTAAAAAATAAATAGAAAGCTTCATTGATTAAAAAATGCATAAACATTAAAAATTAAAAAAAAGTGGTGGTTTTTTACTATTACCTCGGCTCCAGTTGGTCTGAGCGAAAAAATCTCGGAAATAAATCGTTGTGTTTTTTCAAGACGAACAAAATGAGATATATGTTAAATAAAAAAAATTTTATTATTTTTTTTGCATATTGCAAAAAACCACTTCGACTTTACGCCATAAATTTTTGTACTTAAACTATTTTAGGAAAGCTAAAAATTTACAAAAAGTATCTATTCAATAATATATGGTTAAAATTTTTATTGATTCGGATGATAAAATTTATTCTAAACAACGATTACGCATAAACCTCAAGGTGGCTGTAATTTCTTTAAACACGATATTTAAGTGACGCATATTTTTTTATGTATTTATGAAACGATTTGCAACTCTTGGCTATAATAAAATTTTAAAGTTTTTATTAAAAAAACAATTTTTTGGCGATTTTAAAATTTTAGAAGTCGCATGTAAGTTACATAAGTCCTTGAATTCTTAAGATTGTTCAATATTGAGAACAGATTCTAGAAGCTTGATTTTTGTTACAAATTTAAAAAAAAATGATTAGTCTACGAGTTTTATACACCGAAATAATTTTTTTTTTAATAGTAATCACTACCAAACCGTAATAATTACATTGAAAATAAAAGATTCACTGTTTTAAGAAATAGTTAAGTAATATTATACAACATTTTCATAACGCTCATCTTTACAGTTACTGAGAATATGTTTAAATAATTAGTATAAAATAGACACTGAGCGCAGAGTGGGTCATCCTCCGGTTCCCATTGCGTCACCGCTCCGCTCAACTCGGCGTCACATAGCAGACAATCGCCGCGCTCTCACACTCCCTTACGTTTGTATTAATCCCCTTCTAACAACTTACTACGATCTTCTCATAGCAAAATTAGTTCGTCATAAGTTTTAATTTTAATAAATAAAGATATATATTTAACAATATTCTTAGATACAAAATATATATGACTTTTTTAGCAGTTCGCTGCAGTATCCAAAACCTCGTTAAAAAATTAATAATAATTTTTCCTGTATTTTATTAGAAGCCGTGCAAGAATAAAATAGTCAACCTGTTTGGTTTTCATGCTTTTGAGCACTATTATTTGCTAATTTCATTACTATGTAAAGGTTGTTATTCTACGTAAGTATGAATCATGTACATTAAAAGTTATGTAGAAATACACTTGTTACACAGAATTTATATTTAAAGGAATAATAAATATTATTTTTGTATTTAAAACTCACTTATTTCGACAAGGAATCCTTTTGTTGCAAATTACTAAAAAATATTAAGTAGCAAAAATAAAAAACGGCTCTAAGAATGTTTTTAATTCTTCTTGGAAATTGTTTCTGAAACATTTCAGAACGAAAACCAAAAATAATGTGAGACCTCGCTTGTCATCCCCAATTAAAGTTCGTTTAGGTTGACCGTGAATGTAAACATACTGGTTTATTTTCACCAGCAATACTCTTACTCCGCTACCTCTTAATTGCATTCATTATCGCAGAGCCAACATTGGTTTCAAGCAATTCAAAAATCTATAGATTGGTAGGTCTCTTTTCAATGCTTTTCAATTTATAATCTTTATCAGAGATTAGTAAGAGATTGCTAATATTGTGTAAAAAAGCGTGGCGAATTCGACAACGGAGTATCTCGTGGTGTGCGTTTAAACTATCATATGGCCTCTTTGTAGGAGAGGGGAAACGTGCACGCAAAGCGGCAAAACTAGAATAGTCGCGCAGGCAGTACCCTAGCAGCATCGTACATCCGGTTTAGATATTTAGAACCCCTTTGGATTGACGTTTTTTGGTTTTTATGAATCTTACATTAATGAGTAAATTTCAAAGTGCATTGATAATTTAATGTTAATTGAATTATTTAACATAAAATTTTATATATTGTTTGATTTCGTCATATTCAATTTCATTTTACGAGATAAATTGAAAATAATGTAATATATTTAAAAAGTATTTTATTTTTAACACTGTTCTACTGTCATGTATAGATCGAACTTATCATTAAAGCACAATCCCTCAGAGGGCATTTAACATTTTTTACTAAATTTTCCAAAGTCAATATAGGTTCAATTTTAACAAAATTTATTATTTATACAGGGTGTTAATGAATAGAACAATAGGCTCAAAGTAGAAAATTCTCAGTAGAAAATCATTTTGTAACTTTTCGATCCGATCAATATTCATTGAGTAATCATCGATTGAAAATTAGCCGAGTGAGCGAATCAGAAGAGAGCTACAGCAGGAGGCGAAGTGCCAGACAGGTGGAGTGGGGCGGTCTGTCGAGTATCTTCCCGCCGGCCGCCGCTGCGCCTTCTCTCTCCTCACGTCGTCAATTGGCTGTTTTACGAAAAAAGTTTGACAGGTTGACTACATTGTTGAAAGTTTATAGTCAATTCGTTATTTTAAAATAGCGTCTAGCGCAATTGTCTATTGTAAAATAAAATAGCACAATAATTATAATTATTGACTCACATCAACAATTTGACTAGCAAAATTTCATGAATGCATTATTCTTCGATACGAATCAGTGATATTTCATTTCTAATTAAATTAATTTTTAAAATATTGATCAATTGCGTGTACGAATTAGTTTTCGTTATTTTTTCTCAATATTTCAGTTAATTTGCACAAATTACATTGTTGTTTCATTGAAATAATATTGAATTAAATTAATTAAGTCCAGTAAAGAATTAATTCATTTAGTATTGTTTTTTACAATAAGTTTAGATTATAGCGATAATTATATGCATTATTTAAATATTCTTGTTTTTGGGAAAAATTTATGATAGAAACATTATGTAATTGCTCAGTTTCATTTAACCAATAATATTGATCTTATTTATTGCAGAAGATTCTTTGATGTCGTTCAGTTCTCCGTGTTCTCGGTTTTTTTTGTCAAAACTATATTTTATATTATATTCTTTTAAAGTCAGTCATTACATCTTTGTTAGGAGTGCCAATAAAGTAAAGTAATTTGAGTAAGTTCATCTCAATCTCCTATTTCACTCTCTCTCTCCCTCCCTCTCCCTCTCCCTCCCCCCCTCCTCTTTTATGATTAAATGATTATATTAATATATTATTATATTAATATAATTAAATGAATAGTGAAGTAATTAATGAAGATAGTAGTAATACACAATATTATCTTGCATCAAAAGCATATTTTTTTTCAAGATTTGAAGACTTTATAAAGTCTTATTTCGGCTAACTTTTCATATAATATTACAGAGTATTAATATATGTAGACTTTTTAGCTATATACAAAAATTATACAGATATGTTACATTTATATAAGAATTCGACGATGTAAGAACAAATTTGTGAGTTTGGATACTAATCGGTTGTCAATATTCTCAGGGAGACTTGCTTTTAGCTTTTTAATGATACAATAATTTTGTTCTGTATATATCGTAACAACGACATTGTCACAAAACCTGGTTTAGATCTTCTTCATATTCATCGTATTGGACACATTGGGCTTTCTACAATGTTCACTCTAGCTAACGAAGCAGCCAAGTTGTAATGGTCGGCTCTACATCTATTTATTGATACCATCACGTTACGTTACGAGTTTTAGAGGATTTATTAAACCAAGTTTTAGTAGAATTTTTAAAATATAATCGAAAATACTTTTTTTTCTTTAAATTTTCCTTCATCTGCACATAGTTTGTTTGTATTTAAGTTCGATATTTTTTTAAATCTTGAAATAAATCTGTAAAAGGGATAATAGCTGAATTTGATGAACTTTTACTAGTATATGATTTGGAAAGGGAATAGGCTGCTTCGTTACCTATTTTTCCAATATGTGCAGGAGACCATAAAAACCTAATTGATTTTGAAGGATTTTTAGTTACTATATAGTTATATAATTGTTTGATTTTTAAAATGTAATAATTCACTTTGATGTTAAAATTGACTTAATGAATCAGAGACGATTGTGAATTTTAAATAGTTACTATCATTGATTGCTTGTAACGCTTCATAAATAGCTGTTAAGCGATTTATGAATTTAATGTTTAAATTTAAAATTTCTGCGCGCTGCGTGCTTCGCACGCCATCTCATTAGTTTTGACATGCGCATTCGTCTAACATCGACGCGCGTGTAGCTACCAAAAGTTATGATTCCGTTCGTAACCGCGAGCTAAGTGGTTACGAGAGTCTTGAGACAAAAACCTATATAACACTTTTTTGCCAGAGTTGAATTTGTTAGTGTAATGTCGGAATAAACAATTGCATGTTGAGGAGAAAAAGTGACTATGTCAAGTCCCAAGCAAAATCTATCTGGAATAGCAACAAACAAACTGTGCCATCCTTATTATTGTCTATTTTGGAGAGTCAAGAGTTATAAACTTCTTGAGAAAGATTACTCGGTGCTCTGTAACAAACCGTAATGTTAACTGCAGGATTGGTGTTCGTAAGACGTATTTTGCAGAATTCAATGCTAGGCTGAGGGGAGTCAATTTGAATTTCTTTAAACGCAATACTTTTCCGTACTAAATCCTTCCTCCTCTTTAGTGGCTACGATTTTTTTGTAGTTGAACGAACCTGGTGAAAAAGTAGAATCTTGCCTGTTGTTTGAGTCGTTGACTTTGTTCTTTTGCCATGATTCAAGGTATAGAAAAATGTCGATATCTTTTAATAACGTGGGGAGATCGATTTTCTTTTGTTTATGCTTAGAATATTCAAATACAAAATACGTAGAGACTTGTAGTTTATATTATTTTGTAGATTCATTTTTTTTTTTTTAAATTGCTTTTAAAATACTCCTTCAAAAAAATATGGCGTGTTTATCATGAAAAAAAGTTGAAAAATTAGGAAATTTTCAACTTTCTGAATATTTTTCATAAGGAAAATGCACACGGTGTGCTTGAAGGCTGAAAAAGTTTGACTAAAATGGATCTAAAATCTGTTAACGCAATAAATTCCTATATTGTTAGGACATTAAAAATCAGGTGAATTTAAAATCCTAGCTGCTCCCTTTCGCGAGTTACGCGCATTCTTAGATTTTTACGTAATAGCCTGTACTATAGAAATTTCGCATAGACGTGTATCATATTTTAATCATCTATGATATAGATTCAATCGGTCTTTAAATATAAAGCTGCTACACTTGCCAAAAAGTAGTTTTAAATAAGCATAACTTTTCAACATTGTTCGAATAAATAATATCGCTATCTTAAATTTATTATTTTATTAAATGGAATAAATGCACAATATATATAATACAAAACTAATGGTGATAAGAAATTAAAATGTTAGTACCTGTGAAATGTGTTTCAATATATGCATGTATTTTAATGAGATTTACTATCGCTAGGTGGCGGATGTAAAAAAAAATTAAACCCGTATTAGAAATAGGAGACCGTAACATATAGATAGATGTGTGTAATGAGTACAATAGAACTTTGAAAATGAGAAAATTCACGAAGGAGCCAAGGATTATTTCTATAAATGATTTTTAATTTTATAATAATTACTGTTATAATTTTTTCTTTAACATGAGGCACAGTGATAAATGTTCTCATGATGAGAATAGAAAGAAGATATGCGCTCCATGTGGCAGAAAAATTGTCTTTGACAAAGTAAAGCCAGAAAAGTTTCTTATAAATGATAAAATAACAAATCTCATAAATAAATATTTGTCGACTGATTTTGATTCGACCAATGAGAAATATCCTTTGAGCATTTGTAGGTCATGCTATTTAACACTTCTTGATTTTGAAAAAGAAATTTACAATAGGCAATTACCAATCATGCCTGATTATAAAAACATAGTATTGCCAAAAGAGACAAGATCAAAAAAAGACACTTGCAACTGTTATATATGTTTTACTGCTACTAGTTTTGGGCACGTAAATATAAAAAAAGGCAAAGGGAATTTTAGGGAATTACGAATTGATATAGATGTTTCAGGTCAATGTAAAAATTCTGAAAAAAAAGAAGTTTCAGTTCTATCGGAAAACAATGAAAAGAGTCCTGATGTTATTAAGGTTTGCA
>UELU01099764.1:0-21793 GCA_900490025.1 Megastigmus dorsalis
GTTTCTAGAGGTCGAGACCACACGTGCCTCCTATATAAACTAAAATTTACTAGAGTGTTATACGAGAATTTATTTTCTGTTCTTCCAAATAATTTACACATGATTGAAACTTGAGAAATAAAAGTCATACTACACGGTTCTCTCTCTCTCTCTCTCTCTCTCTCTCTTTCTCTCTCTATTTCTTTTGAAGAATACAAAGCATATAAGCTTCGCTTGCAATGTTTAACTGAGTTCAATCGTTCTTTTGCAAAATCCCCTCCTTGCGGAAATGAGCGAGACAGTATAAATAGAGCAGTTTTGCACCGATGTGACCATAGTGTCTCTCTCTCAGTAAACATGAATTTACCGTCGAAAATTCACGACGTCAACGTTCTTAAATGTGCGCTTCGCATCGCGATGTCTCGCGACAGAAATGTTCGCTCGTTATTTAATTTAATAAAACGCAGCAACTTGGCAGTTTTATCAACGGGGATTTTATTACAAAAATTAAAGTTTGTCTTGATGCATACTAATATTAATAGTATTGAGTATATGTGTCAACTCGGTCTTTTTATTAATAACCAAATTCTCGATCTTGTGGTGAGTGTCATAAGAAGACGTAAACTTCAAGCCAATCCTGCATCTAACCGCATACTTCATCGGCATAGTGAGTAATCTTTTTTTTTATATATGTATGTGTGTATGAAAAAAAAACAAATATTTATTTACATAAAATACGTTTTAGTGCTTAGGGAAATGCGTGCCGATACACAAGGCGATGAGGTGATCAGGCAGTGTGAGATACCGCAGCTGGATGTTACAGGGCCTTCGGCGTCAAATGACGCGCGCGGTGACGTAGGCTCACATAACGAAACCCATACGCCTCAGCTGCACGATACAGAGAGCTCGACGTCAAACGATGTACGCGATGGCGCAAACTCAGATAGCGAGTCTCATTCATCGGAGTAGTTCACCTCGACCTTCTCCAGCTCGGGTTCATCTGACACCGACACCGACAACAGCACTGCCCGTTCTTTAAACGACAGCAGTAAGTCAAGGTGCTAGAGGTGCGATAGAAAGAGTTTCTCGTTTTATTATTGAGAGTAGCTTTTCACGGTACTATCGACAATTCAGTGTAGAAGGGCTCGAACTGACAGGTCGAATATCCAGACCACCGCCCGATATTAATAACATTTACGAATGGTTGGAGGGCGCTCTGTCTGAGTTGCATGGAAATCTTTGTCGTGACCGTAAGCCTACAGATTTATAGGTATAACTATTTAATCTGAAAGATTTAATTATGGGCCCTTATGGATGTCTGTTAGGCCTATTCAAAATTTCGACGTCGGCGAGCTGTGAAATATGTTTTTCAGTGCAACGCAAAGTGCAGCCGATTTCGATATTGATGACACATTGTTGATCAAGTGTGCTGTTATAAATAATATAGCAGGCCAAGGCCGTGTGCATTTAACCGAAGAGTCCGTGCGAAAACGATCGATTTTATCTATAAGAAACGATGATGGTCTGTGTCTACCGCCGTCTCTGGTTACTGCCTGTGCTCATGCAGTTAGAGGACAATTGCGCTCGGAGGTTTTGCACAACTATTGGAATCAAATTAGAATACAAAATAGTCGACTGCAGAAAGAAGCATCTCAAGACCTTATTAGATTGGCGCAAGTCAGTGTCCCGACGATCGGTTGCGGACTTAAAGAAATTCATCGATTTCTGATGTCCTCGCTCAGAAAGGCATAGCTATAGTTGTGTATTCTTTTAGAAATTTTGCTCGCGGAGATGCACCTATTTTTGATGGGACGAGATATGTAATTGATACTTATAAAAGTGTCTTGCACGTGCTACGAATTATGTACTACGAGTCTACTAGACATTATCCGACGATACTTAACTTGGTAGGTGCAGCTGAAAGTAAAGGATATTGCATACCGTGCAACAAAAGTTATAAGAACGTCGAGAGCCACAGATGTTCCAATAGATGTTACAAATGTCTCCAGCCTCCACAGTGCGATAAATCTAATTATTGGAAAAAATGAAAATTGTAACCGGAATTTCTTTGGCAATGAATGCTATGAAAATCATTTAAGAAAAAAAAATCAGGTAAAAAGCCGTTGTCTATATGCGACGAGATTAAAATTTGCTCAATTTGTTGCAAAACCGTGCGAATGAATAATCGTGGAGAAGCTCGTATCCGTGGTGTCATTTTGTAATATTTGCAACGAACGGCTACCAGTGGGTCATTTTTGTTTCGTACAACCGATCAAAGATGTTACACAGCGACAAAATGTATTATTTTTATTTTACGATTTCGAGACGCAGCAAACCGTACCTGTACTTGAGAAAAAAAATACACGTTCCAAATTTATGTGTAGTGCAGCAAGTGTGCACTCTGTGTCGACGATGTAGATATTTCCAACAGATGTGTACACTGTGGTATTAGAGAATACGTGTTTAATATCGACCCAGTGAAAGAATTGATTGTTTTAGCTCTAGCTAAACGTAAAAATTTCAAAAAGACGATATTTATTGCACACAATTTTCAAGAATTCGACAGCCAATTTATTTGCAAATATTTGATCGAGAAACAGAGTGAGCGGGAAAAACCGCAGGTAATTTTAAACGATTCAAAAATTATTTTGCTGGAATATTTAAATATAAAGTTTATCGATAGCCTGAATTACTTTCACATGCCTTTAAGTAGTTTACCAAAAGTTTACGGACTTTCAGAAATCGTGAAAGGTACTTTTCCTCATTTATTCAATACTCCGGAAAATCAATTTTACATCGGACTACTACCGCCAATAAATATGTACGCTCATGACTCTATGATGGCCAAACATCGTGAAAATTTTTTAGAATGGTACAAATAACAAGTAAATAGCGAATATGTGTTCGATTTCCAGAATGAGATAATTAAATACTGTAAGCAGGATGTCAAAACACTGCGATTAGCCTGTTTAGCTTTTCGAGCGAGATTCATGCAATTCGCAGTGGATCCTTTCGACGATTGTACGACAATATTTTCCACGTGCATGCATGTGTTTCGAAAAAAATTTTTAAAGAAAAATCGGATCGGTATCGTACCCGTTGGTGGCTATAAAAGAGCCGATAACCAATCAATCAAAATAATCCATTGGCTGTACTGGATGGAGCAAAGAGGATTAAATCGCAGAATCGAGCACACTGGGCATGGCCGCGAGAGAAAATTACCCAAGAATATTCTTGTAGACGGGTTCTGTCCTGCCGAAGAAAACGAAAATCATAGAGGAATCGTTCTTCAATTTCACGGCTGCTATTGGCATGGCTACCCTCGCTGCTACAGAGTGAATCGAGACGACAGCTTGATCGACAATGACACGATGGATGATAGGTACGAGAAAACTTGTGCTACTTCTGAAAAAATTATTGCAAACAATTATCAGCTGATCGAGATGTGCATGGCAAATTGCTGTTTCCGCTGTGCCGTTCATGTTGCGAAGAAATGCTACAAGATGATTGTCCAATTGAAATGCTACAAGAAGAAAAGAAAATTCTCACAGGACGACGAAGGCAATGTGACTCTTCCGAGTTCGGTCAACGACGGCTATGTCGACGAGCAGCGTCAACGAGAGGAAGATGAGATAAGAACTGACGAGTATATCGTCGAAAGCGTTCCGCAAAAATTTCGTGCTAATGCTGCACGACTTATGCTGCACTCCCTCAGATCCGGTAATATAGTGTGGGACCGTAACGGAAGCGTGATCATAGATGGCGTCCCTGTTGAGGGGGCAAGCATTATTGACCTGGTAAATGATGCTATGAGAGCTAGAAAAATACCTCTGCCCAGAGGTCATCGTCAGTTTGCGACGGCGCTCGGACAAGCGCTCATACCTCAAGAATACATTGGCAATAAACGCGTTTTAGACAATATTAGAGACTCGAAATTGTGGCGCGGCCTCCAAGTCTAGCAGCTTCGCCAGCATCTTCTTCTTTTTCTTCTTCTTCTCACTCGCAACTGACAGCTGACGGTGTTAGTGAGCGAGTTGTAGTGCGGAGGCGAAAGAAACTTACACCGTCACCACGAATTGTTCAATCATGGCATCGGATGAGTGGCAAGTACAAAAAAGCGAAGAAAAAAAACGAGAGTGTCGTAGAGGAGGGGGATAAAATAGTGTTCTAGACTCTTTGATTGATTTGCTGCCGTTTGAGATGCATGTTCCCGGCTATAAATTTTTTGGACCGGGTACCAAACTGGCAGAACGACTCAAACGTGGTGAGGTGGGGATTAATCCTCTGGATGATGCCTGTCGGGAGCACGATCTAGCGTACAGTGACAAGAAAAAGAATAATCGTCGAAAGGCTGATCGTATACTGGCCGAGCGTGCTTTTTCACGTATGCACCCGACGAGCGAACTTTTGCAATGATGGCCGCTTGTTGTATGGTCAGTAAAATAACTTTTGAAAAATTCTTTTCTCGAACTAAGAAAGCAATAAAACCGTGCGATAGGACACAATAGAAGAAGAATAAATCTCTAAAAAGATAAGAAAAACAAAAAATAAGTAGGCTGTTTGAACAACTTTATTATGGCCTCCCGAAACCTACTGCCTACGCCGGTGCAGATAAGATTTTACACGCTACACGCAAAAAATGTCATAGAGAAAATGTGATCGATTGGCTAGAAGGCCAAGATGCTTACAACTTACACAAGCAGGTGAGCCATCAATTTCCTCGAAGATGCTATAACGTATGCAATTTTGACGTTGTCATCGTCATTGATAAACCGATAATTAGCGATCGGAATGTCATTGATATAGTCCTTGACCGGAGCTAGTCATTGTACATGCGCGCCACCATACCACCACCACCAATGTCTTATGCAGAGCATATATAACCAGAGCGACTGGCATTCGCTCCCAATCAGTCGACCAGTAGACACTCAAAGAAGATGGACAGCCAGTGCGAAAGTTGTGAACGTCTACACCCAATATTTAATACCACGTACTATATAAACAAGTCGTGTATAAAGAGGCTTGTGACTGGCCTACAGTACAGTGAAGATTTAGAAGAAACGATCGCCTATCAGCCGATAGTATTTCTAAAAGGGTTAGACAGCTTCAGGATTCCATTTGACGCCTGCAATTGGAGTACGTTCAAGACCATCTTCCCAGATATCAACCAATTTTTTTCTGGGCACGGCGATAATCTGCGAGATACCAAAGTTTATGGTCGATGGTGGACTCTGAGATACACATTTAGCCACACAGAAAGAGCTATAGAATTGGAGGATGATCGACGTTCACTCACATCGAACGGTTCGGTGACTAAAAAACCTAGACGTAGTATTATTATCAAAAAAGTAACATTTAACCTACTGAAAGAGGTTTCAAAGTGCGTAGAAAATTATTTAACGTACTTAGAATCTATTAAATACAGTGTGCTTGTATTATTTGTAAATACGCTTGATTTTACTATCGATAAGTGTCAATCGCTTCATAACGCGCAGCTACAAATTTTCGAATCTCGTCATCTTAAGGAGGTTATAGATAATGTAAGTAGCGTAGACATTCAAACATTAAAAGAAAAATGTAGAAAAAATGTAGAAGAAAAACAAAACGATGAGAAGTACAAGGGCATAAGAATTTTACACGACGGCGAATTTATAAATTTATTCTACGAAATGTTATTGTTACCCTTTGAAAAGATTTTGGCTGCTGGTAAATCTTAGATTAAGTAAACATGAAAACTGTGTGTTTCGACGAATCTAAAAATGTTGTTCATAAAATGTATGTGTGGGAGTATGCATATCGAACTGCTCGGCGAGGTGAATGGGAGCAGCTTGCTCGCGATCATGAACGTTTTAAAATGCGTATTATGCGATTAAGTAGAATTATCGAACCTGTACTTACCTGTAAATTGATGAAGTATTTAAATAATAAATGATGTTAAATTTATATAGAATTGTTATATTTATAAAACAACCTTTATCACTTACCAATCCCCTTTTTTCCTTAACAAAAAAAAAATAGAAATAAGTTACTTTTTTCATTTTAAACATATAATTGTTGCTTTTTTCTAATAAATTTAATATTATATTAAAGCGTAAAAAAAATTTGCTTGTCTTTGATTTTTTAATCATAATTATGTATATATATATATTCTAAGAGAAAGAGAGATCACGTTTCACTCACTATGACGTGTACCTCCACCTCGGCACCTCCGACAGTGGTGGTGGTGGGTAGGTGGCGGGGATTTGTTATGACGGGCCATAGTGGGTCCATAACTACTCACGCGCTAATATATATACCAAAGTCTGAATTGGTGCATTGTTCGGTTGGCTAATCGCGTATATATACCGTCCCGCGGGGAGATATATTGCGGGACCCACCGCGAGTTTTGGCTCGCAACACAGGCAGCGGCGATAGTTCGTATAATAGCGCCGGCTGCAAGTGGCCACCACCTACGCTCTGCGCGGTAATAATTATATAACAGCGCATCCTGGTAGTAACGCGTGCTGATTTTCCAGTCCGATCCTTGCGACCTTCTTCTTTACTCAGTGAATTATATGCCCACGAATATTCGAGTATCCCCGCAGAGGTGCGGCGATGATATGGGGCAATGAAAAGCGGATGTGGTGTTCGACTTGTGGAAAGTATCCTCATATACCAGCCAGCTTGTACAGGGACTGATGGTAAACGTACGGTGGGACACGAAATTTCCGTGGCGGTATTGATGGAAATTAGGCCTATACTCGAATTTGCGAGAAATATTTATGCACCCTATTATTTATATATATATATATAAGTAAGAAATAAGTAAGGTATTCGTGCATATTGTTATCACGTACTTTACCCAGAATATAATCGATATATATACGAGGAGATGCTGACAACAACTTGTTATTGTTAATATTTTTATTTTCTTTCGTTTCAACGTTTATTTATGATTTTATATATTTTTTATGCACTATTTCACATAACCGTCATCTTTTTTTACTGCGCCGAATACCTTAATATTTTTATTAGATTTAAAACAATGATGAAGATTCAATACAATGAAATATGCTTAAAAATCATGCGCTCAGAATCGATTTTCTTTTTCGGTACTAAAACAAACTTTACTTATATGAAATTGATCCCTAAAATGACAGTAAACTAAAAGGGCACTCAATTGTATAAAGCTTCGAGCCAATGGAAGAAAAACACCGTTCATTTTTAACAATTACTCATATAATACTTATAAGCCTAACATTTCCCTCTCGCTCAAGTTTTTCCAACAGTTTTCATAAAAATTCCAACGAACCATTACTGTAAAATGAACTTAACTTTATATAGCGCAAGCACGAGAGGGATAGAAATTGAGAGACAGAGAGAGAGAGAGAGAGAGAGAGAGAGAGAGAGCGCGCAAGTCGCCCTAATGCACCGAACAAATAAATTTCAAATCCGCCCCTTTTTACTCCCTCCATTCTTCTTTTACACCCCGTCGTTTCAACTATTTTGTTCTCTCTCTCTCTTTCTCTCTCTCTCTCTCTCCGATTGCTCCCCAGTCGTAAAAGCGAGCGTATATACATATATACGCCCGCCGCACCTGCAGCTTGGCTCGTATAAGAATACCTACAGCCTGAACGAGTGCATCCTGAATATCCAAGCGCACGCGCGCGCCTTTTGCAAAGTAACGCGCTTAGGAATTGATTGAATTCGCGCTGAACGCGCAGGACTACGACGACGCGGACACGAGCAATAGAGATTCTCTTATATGCGTATGTGTGTGTCTTCTCCAGTCTCGCGCCTTTTAATATCCCTGCAATATACGATGCTAATTTGTAAATGCAGACACCTTGCCTTTTCAGATGATCTTGTATATATATATTCGCGTGCGCGGATCGCAACATAAAGAAGCAAGCGCTTTTAAGCATTTGCTTCAGCATTACAGAAACTCGACAAGTATCCCAACTATTCGATCTATAGCGTAAACCAATCTTTGGAAGAAAAACAAAATAAAAGGACGCACCAGTAGATGTATGAGACGGGCGTAATTTTTCCACAATTATCTGCGACGCACACAGTTTTTCTTTCTCTATTTCTCACCGCTAATCACTCACTATAGAGCCTATATATGCTCAACAAATCGAGGGAGGAAGGAAGAGAGGGTGAAACTAAAAGGAGGATAAATGTTTACGCGTAGCGCGGCCGCATCATCTTTCCTCGTGATCTTAAGGGCTCGCGCCTCGGGCAGCAGCATCAGTAGCAGGGAGAGACTGAGAGAGAGAGAGAGAGAGAGAGAGAGAGAGAGGGAGAGAGGAAAAGAAATGGGCCGCCATTTTTTGCTAGCAGCTTGCAGGAGGGCAATGACATTGAGGGGGAAAAAACACTCACGGAGCCCCCTAGTTCCCTTTTCTCCCCCTTGCCACGTGTTATATGTTCCGCCGTATAAATATGGTGTGCGCGTGCGAGAAGCTTATGCATGGACAGCTCGCATGGATAAATCGGATCTTATATAATTTTTAGCTGAATGAAGGATTTCGTTTCAGGAGGAGGGTGGGGGAGGGGGGGATTGTGTCGGAGGCTAACTCTGAGAAAGCGAAGCTGTTAAGTTCCATTTTCTCTACGCAGCTGGAATTAAAGTTGATAATATAGTGGGTGTGTGTGCGTGTATGTGTGTGTGTATGTGTGTGTGTGTGTGTTTTCTTCTTTACGTTCATTTTTCAACAGTAAAGTAAAAATTTTGTATATATGTTTTTGATAAATAGAATTTATTGCTCGTCTAAAATTCTAAATTCTAATGAATCATTTTTGCCCTTCTTTGTGCTAGGTGATCTGCTTTATTACAATCATCTTTAAAATCTACTCAGGAGGAATTCTTCATTCAATTTTTTCACCTTAACTTTTTTACATCGCATTGGTTTATGCTACAAAAAATACAATGTCTATTTTAAGGTCACTAAGATGGAGGCCTAATAAACATCAACAGCACAATAATATAAATACAATTTCCAATTCTGGAATAGAGTGAATTCCAAATTAAGTAGAAAAAAAGAAGGAAATGAAATGATTATATGCGAGTCGAACAATATGAATCTCTCAGTGAAGCTCGCGGGCGAATAAATTATCCAACTTACACACATGCTCTCTCTCTCTCTCTCTCTCTCTCTCTCTCTCTCTCTGATCTGGATCCGTAGCTATCAGAATACAAGGCCTTTGGTCTTAGTGCGCCAAACATATTACAGTCGTTTTAATTTTAATTGTGTGAGTGTATTTATAAGCGTATGTGTGCAATGAGTGAATGATTAAATTTTAAAATGCAATGTTGACCGATAGATATTGAATGCTTAATTTACCACGTTTGTTTGTCTTTTGAAATGAGACGCTCTGTGATATTACCGGTTAAATATTCTGAAGACTGATTTTTGTACTGACATATTTTTATATAAGGCTGTAAAGATATCATAGTCAGTAAGTAAGTGCAATATTTTATATAGAATGTTAAAATGAGGATTGACTTTATATTCTGTACAATAATGTTAGCTATTTGTAAAGCAATGTATTATTATTTAAACAGTGTATTATTTAACTTAAATTTGTATTTAATTGTAAATAAACGTATATCCTGTTAGAAATTTTCACTATTTTATCGCGAATAAATCGTGAATTTTTAAGAATTCGCGATTTTTTTACCTAATTTATAGCTAATAATATCCCAAAAACGACATTATTCTGCTGATAAAATAGACTAATTTCTCGTGAAAGTAAATTATTAAGTATAGGGATAGTTAGTTAAGCATAGCATATAGTTTCATATTTATAAATAATTGATCATGTAAATAGTAAATATTAGTTAGTAATATATAATTATAATTATTATTATTATTATATTATTACTTCTTATATAGTAATATAAGTAGTAATGTACGTGTATACAATATGTAATATGAGTTAGTAATTTTATAATGTTGAATGAATTTATTGATCCTCAGGGAATATAATACTGCAAATTTTTTTTTTTATTTCCAATATTTTACATTATTATGATGGTGGGCGAAGCCGTGAGAAGTCTAATGCCGACCATCTTCGGCCCACCTACCTGGCGAGTATGCGCGCTGAGAAGGTGGCACGCATGGGGTACTGTAGCTCGTGAGAGACAACTCATAGGGGAAAGCGGGGCACCACTGGCAGAAAATGTATAAAATAGAATAAATAAAAGAGGAATCGGATATCAACTTTATTTTAAATATGGTTTTATTTTGACTGTTTAGTCTGCCTGAGGAGGAGGGTATATATTCACAAGCCCTCGAAACGTCAGCAGAATATTGGAAATAAAAATAATATTTGCAGTATTGTATTCCCTGAGGATCAATAAATTCATTCAACATTATGAATAATTAAGAAATAATTAATTCAACAACTTATTATTAGTAAATATTTTATTTAATATCTTTTAATATATAATTAAGTAATAATATATTTTATTTAATAACATTTAATAAATAATTATTAATTGTTCTTTATATATTTATACAATATAAAAATCACGAGAGCAAGGAAAGTTTCAAGGAAACTCTACTTCATCATTTTTTTTTGCACGAACTTGTGAATAAATCTAACCTTACTTTTCTAAGATACGGCAGCTCCGAACGTTAAACGATGGAGTGACACATGCGCAATACTGCGCCTATCGCTTCGAATTTATAATTTGAATTTTTTACGATTTTTTTGCGAAAATTTACTCTAAAAATTAACTAAAAGTTTTATTAAAAATCCTACTTATTATTAGTGAATAGACTCATTTTGTTCGTGAAATTTCTAACAGGGATATCTATCTATCTATCTATCTATCTATCTCTTTCTCTCTCTCTACACGATATGTTGTATTATATATTACACGCGCACATAATGCGTGTACACGAAAAGGCGGGGGGGAGGGTGTAGAGAGAGAAAGAGAGAGAGAGAGGGTGGACACATATATTCCGAGCGAGCGCCACGTAATCGAGCGTGATATAATGCATTGCTGACGCACGAATTTCATATGAGATATATCTCCCCTGAGTTTCTTGGAATATAATGTCATTCAGAATTTTTAGTGACAAATTGTACCTTCAGACCGTTTTTCTGCTGTGCACTTTAATATTTTTTCTTTAAAAAGCAAGTCTTTTCTCTTGTTTCTCTAGTAAAGCTATTTGAGGTAATTACCATCGGTTCGGAAATCTTTGAATCAGTCATTAAAACTGTTATTCCGACATTGTTTCGTAAAATCTGTGTGGAACATAATAATATATATATATATATATATATTGCCTTTCTTTTATTCCAGGAGATGAAAAATTTTTTTAATTCAAGTAGAGGATAAAAATACGTCGAATTTCAACTATATATATAGATCCGGCAATTGGAATTAATACAGTTGTATACATATGCAAGACTACGCGAAAGCGAATTAAGACAATTGAGGGAAAAAGAAGATATGCGCGCGTCTCATTTCCGTCTGGCTCGGTCGAATTGCCACGTAGAATTCTTAATTTATACGAATCGGCCGGGCTCTATATCGGCGCAATGCACAAAACTGGAATGTCGCTGTGCGGCGCTTCGCGCAGACGAATGGACTTTCGCCACACCAGTTCCGCATTCGAATCTCCGCCGAACGGCTACACACACTTTGACTCTTCATATAGATTCTGGAATTCCACGACACACACACACACACACACACACACACACACACCATGTGTCAAGTTTGCTAGTCTCGCAGCAGGCGCCTCCCCAGGTGGCGGAAAGGGAGAGCTCGTCAGATATGAACAGCACCGGGGAAATAAAATACCCGGAGCGGACCAAAACTAGCTAGGGGAAGGCACCCCGATCGCAAACCAATCATGGACGTAGTGAATGAGAGATACGAAATACCCCAAGTGGGGGCCCTCAATAGAGGGGTTGGGTTGAGTTTATCCCACCACCGATTCCGATCGGGTGACAGCCCCGGTGGTCGGTGCAGGCTTCACGGATTTTTGGGGGAGCCACATACACTATAGAGATGACAAACTTTTGGCAATTAATGCGGCTCAAAAGATTAACGAAGACAGAAAGACGGAAGTAGTGTACCAAGTAAATAGAGTGGAAATGGAAGGAAAAGGAAAGGAGCAGGATAAAGAAACACACACAGAGTTGAAGACAATGGCAAAGGCTACTAGAAGAGCACAAAAACACTTTACGAAGACCAAAGCAGGTACTCAGTCGAAGGATAGAAGTAGCCAGGATCGAGAGAGCCAAACCTCTCCCTCCTTGGTCCAGAGACAGATGGAACAGACTCCTAACAAGCGTAGGAGAACATCACCGCTGCAGGACACGACAATCAGGAAGAAGACGAAAAGGACGCAGTCCCCACTACCTACACTAGCCAGGAAGACACCTTGGGAGGTGGTTGAAACACGGAAGACGAAGAAGAAGAATAAAGAGGAAGACAAAGAGGACAATGGTACCTTACGTCAAAAAGGGACAAGAAACCAAAGACCGCCAAGGACAAGACCATCCCGGCCGGATGTCCTTATCATAAGGGTTGCCGACGGTGAGTCATATGCAGATATCTTGAGGAAGATGAAGGCGGATCTAAAACTGAAGGTAGTTGGCGAAAGCGCAAACAGGGTACGCAAGACGGCGACTGGAGACCTGCTTCTGGAACTTCAACGCACAGCAGAAGGGAAGGCATCGGAACTTCAACAATTGGTACAAGGAGTGCTAGAAGAAGGTACCAAAGTAAGAACCCTACAAGACGTAGGAGTCTTTGAAATAAAGGACCTTGATGTGCTAACTAGTAAGGAGGAAATTGTTGAGGCGATACGCAACGAGTTCCAAGATAGCGACCTATCCCCAGCTGAGGAGATGACAATAAAGTCATTGCAGAAGGCATACAGTGATACGCAGACGGCTGTTATTCAAATGCCAATAAAAATGGCTCAGTAGATGACAGTAAAGCAGAAAATCAGGATAGACTGGGTAGTATAGAGAATACGAGAGATGAAACGGAACGTACGTCCACTTCGCTGTTATAAATGTCTAGGATTTGGACATATCGGCAAAAACTGCACAATAACATAGGGTCGAAGTAACTTCTGTTACAAGTGTGGAACCGGAGGGCATAAAGCAAGAGACTGTAAAAACAAACGGAGCTGCTTACTCTGCCAGGACAATGGCGCTGTACAAAAAATGGACCATGCTACCGGTAGTTATATATGCCCAGTCTACCAAGTGGCAGTAGCAGTACTAGTTAGACGGAAAAAATGAAAATAGTGCACTTAAATCTAAACCATTGCGCGATTGCACAGGACCTACTGAAACAGTACGTCCGCGAAACGGAGGCGGATACAGCAATTGTGTGCGAACAGTACAAAGATCTAGACGAACCATCGTGGGATATAGACAGCACCGGTAAAGCAGCTATCCGAGCATGTGGTGACACTGCCTTCCAGGAAAAAATGATAAACCATGAAGAAGGATTTGTACGCGTTAAGGTAGCAGGTATACATATTTGCAGCTGCTACGCTTCTCCCAACGGCCAATCGAGCAGTTCGAGCTTCTGTTAGATCGACTTGTGCAAGATGCTGCAGGAAGGAAACCGATACTGATCGCAGGTGACTTCAATGCCTGGGCGGTTGAGTGGGGCAGTCAAAGGATAAACCAGCGAGGTCGAATGCTATTGGAAGCATTCGGGCTCTTAGATTTGGTTTTAGTTAACCAGGGATCTACTTACACCTTTAGAAGAGGAGACATAGGGTCTGTGGTAGATCTGACCTATGTTAACAGCTGCCTTATTGGCGCAGTTGACTCGTGGACAGTGAGTGAACACTACACAAATAGTGACCACCAGGCCATAATAATGGAGGTAGGAAAAACAAGAGAAGGATCCAGCGTTAAACAGGAGCGAGAAAAACTCGAGAGTTATTTCCAGATCAGAGTGACTCCCGAGTCCATTATGACGACTATGCTGACTTCAGAGGACGGATGGTGCACTGTCAGTAATTATGCTGCGAGCATACTCAAAAAGGTCAGGAAAGACGAGGAAGGAAGAAGAAGACGAGAGATGCGGCACGAAGCTGACGACTGGACGATGCGGTAAGAAGTAGACATAAGAAGTAAAAATACAGGAAGGGTTGCAAGATACAAAAAATGACGACCTCATTCAACAGGAGTAGGCAGAAGCCATACGCTCCCCCGCAAAGGATTGCTTTGCGGCTGTACCGCGGGGATTCTGAGCGAAAAAGAGGTGGAAGTTTTAGTGGGTACACCTGGCGCGGGTACGTGCCAGGGGAGTCCCACACGAGGGGAGCTCCATACGGCTCCTATCAGTGCATTAAACATTTCTCCAACTCTTCGAGAAAAAAAAATGTATATATATACTCCCTGTTGTGGTTTCGCTTTATTTTATTTGGTTTTTGGTGTGTTATGGTTTTTTTCTGGTGCGCGGTTGACTCACACTTTTCGAGTTAGCGTGCTGTATGAATGTTAAAAAGTGTTTTATATATATACATTATATATGAAATACTTTCCTTTTTTCAACTGTTTGCTTGACAATGAGTTTTGGCTATAGTATTTATACCGACCACTTTTACGACTATTATTGTTAATTTACATGTAAATATTTTTTAAATTAACTATTCATTTTCTTGACTTTAGCGAATCTGTTACTATTTTTTATTAGTACGCTGTGTGCACATATTCGGTTTTATGCTTAAACCCTTGAAAATTTTCACTTTTTATAAAATAAAAAGCGTTATATTTTTGTTGATTTCAAAATTTTAATCTTCGAAGTAAAGATTTCAATTTTTTCGGTCAATGTACCTTTTCCTGCGCCCTATTATGTATTTATAAAAAACAATAATATTGTGCAACTCCATTTCCCTCGACGTATTAACATTTTTACAGGGAGGATCGAAGCGCGACACGCGAAATTCCGAGGCCATAAAGAAAGACAAAAAAAAACAATCGATTCTTTGATTAAAAGTTATGCGAAAACAAACGAAGCGAAGGTATATAGTGGGGCGCGTATCGAACAAGCATACATATAGGGCTCACCCAGCTTATATAGGCAGTGGCTTGATCGTAAAGAAAATTATTAATAGAACATTATATTGCCGCTATCTTTCCAGGTAAATCATGTATATTAAGTAATAGCCAAGGCATAAGCGGAGGCGGCGGTGGCGGCGTTTCGCATAATCTAAACGATAACTGTAACCACTGCGTTCATTCAAAACGGTAATTTTATGCTTGATAGAACATGTAAAGCTCGCCTCGGAAAATGCTCCCGCTCTCAGGAGTTTCTTTGTTCTTTGGTTGTAAATATTTAAAAGCATCATCGAAATTTGAATGCGTCCAGCTTTTGCCTTATTTTCTCTCTGTCTTACTCTCTCTCCCTTTTTCTCTCTGCCTCGCTTTTTTGCAGGATTGCACAGAGCGCAAAAGTGCGCTTACCTTAAAGACGGTGGCGCAGTACTAGCGGCCTACTTTAATTATTAAAGTTTATATAGCCTCATCTCGCTATAATAGTTGCCAATGAATATTTGGATGTTTTTTTTTTCGAAAAAAATCAATTAAGCACATATGATTCGGTGCTCCTGTAATTGTACATTTGCTTTCTGGAATTTGGAAAACTCGAAGGTTTGTAATGATACATTCAATTTCATGCAGTATAATTACAGTATAGCGCGGGGAAGATCAGTCCCCAGGAGAGAAATGCTAATGTGGCCTTTTTGCCAGTTGTAACTGCAACCCCACCCCACCCAGCTGATTAAGCAGAAACGAAAGAGAGAGAGAGAGAGAGAGAGAGAGAGAGAGAGAGAGGGAGAGAGGAAGAGGGAGAGGAAAGAATTAAAAACGCAATTTCCGCGCCCCCGGTGTAGACGCGAAGAGCCAAGAGCTGCGCCCGTGCTTTATGCGTGCGCGCTTCGGCTTGGGAGGGTCTCCCGACTAATAGAATTACCATGCAATCACTGCGAGTCTCGCTCTTTATGGCCATTTTTCAGCAGGCCGTATTAATGTCCATAGGTTCGTGCTTCTGCTTTTGCCCCCTTTGCCTGCAATTTTAAACGAATTAATTATTGCTGTACATCCTATATGCATATACTTGCGTATAGTGTAAATGAAAATGCACTTGTTTTCAATAATAGAACTTTCCTGCTAACATCAATTATTCATAAAAGCATATAGAAGCAAATCCATAAAATATTCAAAACATTGGCACGATCCATGCAGGCCCTACACGCTCCCGAAATTCACGTGACGGATTACGCATGAAACAAAAGGGAAGGACATCGGAAGAAAAGCAGTGGGAAGTGTCGGTGAAGCAGTTGTCGAGACTATAACCGCACCGAAGAGCCGTCGGCTCGCCTCTCGAAAAGTCCATTTGCACTCCCGACCGCATAGAGACGCAGCAAAAAAAGAACCGCATACATAGCCGCAAACATGCTTGGGCGCGTCACAGGCTCCCCTCTCTCTCTCGCTTAATACATATCAGCCAGAGCACGCGTCACTTCCAGAGAAAGCCATTGCAATTGCAACAGTGCGCGCTTCGCAGAAGGTTCGTAATTAAAGCCAGAGTACCTCTATATATATATATAGGCGGGCGCCGAGTCGGGGCTGACCGGCCGAGAAGGTCCAAGAGCTGTAGGTTTATACGCCCGCGTAGTCGCCAGTTTGCTAATGCCGATGGGCCGAATTTTGGATCCAACCCCCACACGCTCGAGTATACCAAGGGCAGTCTATATCTGTGCAGTGTGTGCAGCGTGTATATGCGAACCCTTTTGTTACGTTGATTATTGGGGGTAAGTACATTCCGCGAGACAAGTTTTCCTTTTTTAATAAATATAGAATTATTGTACAGGTTTTGCAAGGATTTATTCGATGCAAGATATAGGCACTAAATTTGTATAGGAGCTTTTCCGATTAATACGAAATTTGTGAATCAATTGAGATGGCCAAGTCGCGACCTCGCAGGGTGCACAACCATAGATACACTCTCAAGAGCTTAATAAGTGCGCAACAGAAGCGAGAGGGAAGGAAGTCCCCGTGGCTGGAAAGGGAGAGTGACGGAGACATATTCGTCTAAGAATTCACCTTTTCTATATCGGCTGTTATGTTTTTTTTTTCGATGTCTTTCTATTCCTGCTGAAAATTCATTTTACCAAATTCAATATGCCAAATCGATAGAGTGGGAAAAAGTATAGCAGATTCTTGATGAGCACTTCTTCTTGATTCTTGAAGCCATAATTAAAATAACAAAGTATCAGGATTGAATTACTAAAATAATGTCTTGTAGAACCAATTAAATTTCAAATATAAAATTAGCTCATTGCCAGACTGGTGTAGCTTTCATTCTTCAAAATTTGAACTCAGTGCACGGACACATCGTATAGAAATGAGCGAAGCTATAAAGTTGGAATGAGGCCTTTTGCAGCGAGGATTAACGCGTGTGTTCGGTAAAGGGTGTGTCCGGGCGAGCTTACACCCGACACGAATTCGCGGTGACTTTGACGAGTACCGGTCTAAACCCGTTTTCCCTACACCATCATCCCTATATATCTCGCGCTGGTAATCCAATCATGCGCGTTTCGCAATTGGTATCCCCCTTAATTCCCTGCGCCACGCACACGCTTTTGATCATTCGCGCGACGCTCCGACGATGTGACACAACAAAAAAAAAACACACACGCACATACACCTACATATATGTACAGCCTACGGAATATTGAGTCTCGTTAGCGAGCCCGACGCTTTTTCGTCTGGCGGGAGTTAATGTCGTCTAATTCAAGTCTACGCGAGAACGAGCGACGCGTTGAAGTCACTTAGCTCGCTTTAATGAATGAGCAGCTGAGTCGTTGCGGCGACTTTATTCTCATTTTTTACCTGAGCAATAGTCTAGAATAGCAAAGAATGTCAGACTTTAATTACTAATTTAGGTACTATCTTTATCAGCCACGGAGGATAGTTTGTTTATATATATGCAAATGACAGATATTTTTGAGGGCAATTGCTTGTATTTTGTGTTAGACTTTAAATAGAAAGGTAGAGGCCAAATTTTGTTGGCGGATGCGTTATGAATATTTACGAATGAATGACAGAATGTGTGTCCTTGTTACCCTTATGGGAGCACCGAGCGGAATTATTCATCGAACGTTCTTTTTGTTGAGTTTCAGGTTTACGGTCCGTGCATATTTCAAACAATTGACCATCATGCATTTTAATTGATAATTAATTTTTTAGCCATACCACGACCGCTACACGGTCTTATATATTTCCGTCATCGCAAAAAGTGTCGAATTTCACAAGTCACATATTTTAGTACAAAACCAATTTATATTATGTTAAAAATGAGTTTTGAACAATTTTTCGTTTTATATATATATGGATGTATGCGTATATGTAATCAAGTTAATGGATTTTTTCCGCCAATTTTTAGCGGATCGAGCTAAAACTTTAGGAATTCCCTTATTACGTTATAGAATAGTAATGTTCCTATTTTGGATCATATCCATCGGAAGGCTTCGAAATGGTCCATCTTTTAAAAATGTAAAAAAAAAAAACGTTTTTTAGCTATAACTTATAATAATAAAAAAATAATTTTGTATGAAGCGGCAAAGTTTAAGAACTAAAAAAATACATATTTTACTGTTGAATGCTTTTCTTTAAATCAATTCCTTCCAAGATAACAGTGGAAAAACGTTCAAAAACTTTTAAACTGGCTAAAAAAGATCTCTTTCTGGGCATGAACATAAAAATGTTAATTTCTCACAAAAGTGATAAATGTAAAAGTTGTAGAACACAAAAAAAAAAAACAAAACTTTTCTTCATTACCGTTTTTTGCTTGGAACGATTCATTTCAAGATAACAGTGGTGCTGTTAGCATACTTTGCATCTCGATCATCACTGGAATTCGTCATCCCTGGTTTATGGTTATAATGCCGAATCAGGGTACAAACAATAAGTACATACTCTCTATACAAATTCTTGCTCCACTTTAAAGGTGAAATCTCCGATGAAACGAAGAATGCATCATCTGTACCTATATTGAAACATTTCACGTTGAATAAAAAACTATTTTCGGTAATCAAGTTCGAAAACTAAAATTGCAGAAAACAGCAGTAAAGCCAATTTTAGGCCACGAATACCTTTACTTTAGCATTTGCTATATCGGAGCTCGTATACGAAACGCTCTCGCATTCGAAAAGTGATTGTGAATTACGGGCGGCGCAGATGCATCCAAAATAGTACCAAATCAACGCGCGCGCACGAGAGAGAGAGAAAGAGAGAGAGAGAGAGAGAGAGAGAGAGAGAGAGAGCTGGTGAGGGGAACGGCATTGAACAATCCAGCGACCGAAAACTGCATAAAATTTCCCTATTCGCTATGAGCACATCTCTCACAAATAAACATTTTAATGCTGTATATCGTGCATATGTACATACGGGAGACCACCTTCGGTTATACATAATACACAACTCAAGTAGTAAAGTTCGGTAATGCTATAAAAATTCCAGTGTCTTAAAAAAAGAATCGGTAAGGTAGGAATCATTTCGACCGTAGCATATGCCCAAACCTTTTATTTTCGTAATATGAGCTCGTATAGTGAACATCGCAAGCTTATTTTAATGCATAGCACCTAAATAAATATCGATAGCCCGTAGCAATTGGCACAGTATTACTGCGACTAATTAATGCAGAGCTATGAAGCGCGGCATCATTAAAGCGCGAGCTTCCCAGCGACATCCTTGAAACAAAACAGCGCAAAGAACAATGCAAGAGAAAAAGAGCTGGAGTGGCTGGAAGCACAGCCCAGCGTGAAAATCGCGATACAAAGTCGTCCGTAGTGAACGCGCTCGCTGCTTATTGTCCGTCTAGTGCACAAGTCCTTCAAAACCCCCCTGCGCATATCCTTTTTTGTCCTTCGAACGGGATTGAGTCTCTTTTGTTATCGAGCATGCGGCCAAACGCGAGAACCGAGGGGGCGCCGAGAACCGGGAATACTGCACGAGGAGAGACACACAGAGAGAGAGAGAGAGAGAGAGAGGGAGAGAGGAAGAACAAAAAGGGGTGTAAAAAGCGAAACGCGCGCTAGCGGGCATCGACTCGCGGCATAACGACGCCACGGCCTGGGTGGAACTCCTGCGCTCGCGTCCATTATGTAATAAACAATGTCCAGGGTCCAGCGCGTGCGTGCTCTTCTTTTATAGTTTTGTACTCTATTACGAGATGCAGCTCGCGAGCGAGTGGGGGCTGGGGGTGGGTGGGGCCGAGTTAGGGCTGGTCTCGTTTCACACGGGCAAAACTCTCGCGCGCGTATAAACTATAAAAGTGTACCTTAACGCTCGTTGGCGCTCGAGTCGTCCGAGGCTAGGTGGCGCTGCGCTCCCGGCCTCCCCGCAAACGCGTTTTGGAGATGGATTATTAAACGCGAGCGAGCGTCTACTCTAATGCGCGCATTCGTAATGGTTGCTGTCGTAAAGCGACGCAGCAGCGGGGAATCGAGTTAAGGGTAGAGTCCTCTTTCGACGGCGTAGGCAGGAGGAGTACTAGTGCGTTTCGGCGACAGCGGACGCATTACACTCCACTGTGTGTGCGCGAGGGGATGTTTGTTCCGCATTTTATGTCCCCTGCTGCGATACGAGACGTCCTCGATGTTTTAAACCAAAAGAGAGAGAGGGAAATAGGGAGAGAGTGAGAGATAGGGAGAGAGAATGGGGGGAGTGATTCAATTGCTGATATGAAGCCGAGGATGAGAGAACTAGCGAGGGTAAGGCAGGGACGCCGCGAGCAGGTTCTTATGAGTTTTAAGCAATTTTGAAATTATATAATATATGTGTGCTTCTATTGGAGCTGTTACTTTGACTGTATATATACCTTCGGACGTAACAGAATATATGAGCTTATGTGCGCTGTTTCTGCGAAGGATCAGATTCGGGGATGGAGGGGGGGGGGGGGGGGGGGGGGGAGACAATTGCAGACTCGGGGATCACTGATTTCATTTCTCTACGACTAGAATGAGTTATCGTTATTGAACAGCTCCTAGGCAATCAAATTTTAATGACTGTTAGATAAACTTTCGGACATCAAAGGTTTCAATTATTATCTGACTGATTCTACAATAGGCCAAAATCCCATTCAAATCTAAAGTAGGCCCATTTGATACCAGTTCCTATTAAGAATAAAACAATAAAATACGGCTTTTAATTAGTATTTGAGGGACAAACCGAATCCGCAGCAAATTTATGGAAAATATAGAAATGTTGGACAACAAAATCAAACAGTGATATGAGAAGACAGTTTACGAGGAATTTAATTTAGAAATGCGTGTATCCGATGCTTTAATGCAATACTATACGAGCCCAGCAGATGAAAAATTATTCAAAGAATAACAGAAAAAAATATATCGGGAGCAGAAAGTTAAGGTGTCAAGCAGCGTATTGCTGGTGACACATAGAAACAAAAAGTTTGGCTTGACGTGCTTGGAGTTTGATGAAGTCCCGTACTCGGATATATATATTAGTGGATCGAAAGTTTCCAGGACGTTTTTAATTATGCATCGCAAGTTTCTGGGATATCCCAGAAAACTTCGGAGTGTAATGCAAGTTTCTGAGACGCCTTTTTTCGGTAAAATTACTTTTTTAGTAATGTTTTCGTGTTTTAATATATAATAGTGACCGGAATCAGAAGCGGGCGCCGCAGGCGAACATCATTGGGGTCGGGGATTGTGGGGTTTTAGTTTATTATACAATTAATAATAATTTATACGTCCCAGAAACGAACAAAATCCCAGAAAATTGCGTTGTATATATGTATATATATATATATATA